>SNQJ01S0045254.1:29543-63842 GCA_010110895.2 Picea sitchensis | reverse complement strand
TAGGTCTTAGTGGACGTTAATCATCATCATCATCATCATTAAGAAGCAATTATTTAAATAAATATATAAATTTCAAAATTTATATGCACCGTTTAAAATATTAAAGAGCAAAATCAAATGAGATATGGATGTAAAATATTAAAGAGCAAAATCAAATGAGATAGGGATAAAAGAAGTTGTATGAGGAGTTTTGAAATGTTTAATGTTTTGAGTAAACTTGATTTATCATTATTATTAGGAATAATTGAAACTAAGATATTTAAAAAGAATGTTAAAAATATGTTTATAAAATAAAAAATGTAATTGTTGAAAAAAATATAAAATAAAACTATAATCTTTGAAGAAAATAACACGAAGTGAAAAAATAAACATAAATTAATCGTTAAAAAATTAATATTAAAATAATCAAGATTTTAAATTGATTTAAAAAATAGATAAATAAAATTAAATAATTACTTAATTAAAATAATTAAAAAATGAAGAGAACTAATTAAATAATTAATTAGTTAAAAAGTGCAGCCATAAAATTGAGGGGGCAAATTACATGATCAAACTAAGAAATAATTTAGTTTAGAAAATATTCACAAACATTAAATAAAAAAATGATAAATTTTAAGAAATTATTGCACCACAAATAATGAAGTGTATTTATAATATAAACAAGGGTTGCATGTTAGCGTAGTCCGGGTTGAACATGGAATAAATGCACAGGTATGGAGGCCCGAAGTAATCGTGGGTCGTTGATGTTGAAAGAGAGCGAGGACCGTTGACCCCTGTAGCATACCTGGAATTCGTCGATTCGACAATTCGAGAGATTTGGCATGAGGTAAGTTGATAACAGTCATAGCTCATCATTTGATTTCATCCTCACTTTTCAGTAATCAACACTAAACATATTTGAAACGACTTGTTGATGTTTCCCACTCAGAACACTCACATAGATGATCTGTGGAATAAACAAAAGGGCAAGAATTAGGCCTTGATGGACCTCTACTACAGGAATGGAACCAACACATAGCACAACTTTTCAAGGATTTTGTTGTTCCTGAGATTGATTCTTACATAACTAAACAACGTTTAGTTTGTTTATATGACCACCGAACGTGGATTGACTTGAAACCAATTTCAGTCAGATTATGCTATTTGTGTGCCCAACTTTAGTGTGTTGTTAACCTACCACACAATCCTAACCGTAATAAATACAAGGTACTTTTACAGTGCCATGTTCTTTTATTGTGATTTCCTTCCTCGGTTTTATCAAATTTCTGTCAACATATGCGACATGGAATTCCATATTCCTCAATGTTTAATGTAAGGGATTCTTAATAATAGGGTTTTCTAAATAAAAACATAGTTTCAACTTCCAATTCTGATCTGAAAATGTCGAAATGGCAGGGTTGATGAGGTGGTTTTTAATGGCTTTAATGAATGCTAATTTATTTTGTGTTGGCATGGCGGGGACCAGCTAGATCAATGGCAGAGTCTTTTGCGATGTGTGCATTTTTATAGTGCTTCTAAGATGTAACTTTAAGTGAAATTTATGATAATACAATACAGAGGTAGTATCTCGTTAGCTGAGTCGTAAATTTAATTTTAAGTGATGTAGAAATGATTTAAAAAACTGTTAAAATAAAGAAAGGTATGAATTACATTCATTTGTAGTAGTAGAAAAAATGAAGATCTACCCTTTACAAATGATTAAGAATGCAACAATTTACACAGATCATAGGTCTTGTTTTTAGTCACAATAGGAACAGAGGAAAAATTGTAACTGAATGGACTTCTGATGTATTAAGATCACAATAGACGTATTACTAAATTGAAACTATTCAATCTTGAAGAACTACAAAAGGAAGCTAATATGAAGAGGAAATGGAAACACGGGGAAAACACATCTCAAATTAAAGGAGACTTAGAATCTTTGTCTTCTCTTGTATTGATATTCAATAAGTTCTATGGATTTATACAAAAATTGTCTTAACTAGAAGTAGTTAGACTTTCCCCAATATCTGCTCTAAATATAGAATACAATCCAAATTCAAAAATAGAACGAAGATTTTTTTGAGTTATGGCTTGATGTGTTGGTGATTCATAAGCTCCTTTATTTTCTCCCGGATGTTATTTCTTTCGTCTATTCATTGAGCTGGGTACACATTTCCATCAATGCTATCACAAATCTCAAAGGTTCAATGTTCTCGTTCAATTTGAAGGAAAATACCTTCTTGTGTACTAGTGGTAGGTTCTCCTAGATCTTCATAACTCCCTGGGTTGTAATTTGGTGTTGCAAATTAGGTTTTACCAACATCTCGTTGATCTTGAGAAAATCAATCTGGTTCATCTATTGGATGATAGATTATATACTTTCCTTATTCTTTCTGGATCTTTCTTTATTCTTTTCTATGTCGATTTGTGCGAGTGTCTCAAAGGTATCATTACCTTTGAATTGAACCAATTTAGTCTCTACAACAGGAAGGGTATCCAGACAAGCATCCTTTGCCTCCCTAGCAAGCTGCTTGCTTTCTTCTAGGCTTGTCTCCCAAACTTTCAAGGCCATTTCACCTTTTACCTATTTATATTGTGAAAAAGGGGCGAGACCAGAAATATTGGATTTCTGCAAGCATACAATGAATTCCTGAAATTTGGATCTAGCCATACATGCATTGTTTTCTTTCTCACAAACAATTTTCAGAGAATTATTTATTGCCTTATAGTATTTCTGAATAGTATCCATTTTCTGATATAGATCCTCCTGGACAGCTTCCAACTTTTCATTAATTTCACATGATTGTTTTTTGAATGCAGTATTATATGTATTTGTATTCTCCAGTGAAGCTATTCTGGTCTGCAACTGTTGTATTGAACTATCTCGCTAAGTAATCGTGGAATTACTAGTGTATAAATTATCTGCATTCACCTCCAATATTTCCTGTAGTTGCTTCATCTGTTGTTGATAAGCCAACCTGATTTGGTCTATGTCATAATTCATTCTGCTCCTGATAATCTATTCTGAGCTTTGCATTTCATTATGCAACTGTTAAACCAAGAGAGACTTTTCTTGAAATTTCTTTGTAAGATTACCCACTAACCATTTGTTGGCAGTGGCAAAGGCTCCTAGTGAATCCTCAGCCTCTTTGGCAAATTCAGGGTCATTTTGTTCATGTCCATCATATACTATTATGTGTCTCTTGGTGGTCACTCCTTCCTTCTACTAAGATTCTTTTCTAATGATAGATTTTCTTTTCTTATTGAAAAATAAACTTGATGGGGGAATCTCTTCAACCAAGATGGGAGTGAGTTCATCTACATGGATGAGTTCAGAATTGGGAACCTCAAAATTGGTTGATAAAGGAGTTACTGAGGGAATAGGGTAAACAAGTGCACTAGACTTTTCTAGGCTAGTGACACTGGGAGTAATAGTGGTAGTAACTGGTGATGAAGGGGGAAAAGCATGACCATGTTTCATGAAGGCTTCAAGGGAATCTAATAACTGTTGATCATTTAGGGCTAGCATTGATGCTTTTATCTGTTTAAATAATGCATCTGTATTCTTCAATACTTCTTCAGTTTTTTCCTCAATGGAGCTATTTGGTTGGGGTTCCGTGGATCTAGTTTCATGTGAAGATGGAATGGGATTTGAATCTCAGTGAAAAATCTTAGGCAAGTCATTCCTTTTGTTCTTTTGAAAGTTGAGGAAACCAACATGTTGGTTTGGAGGGAGATTATAAAATCTGTTTTGGACTTCTTCATAGGATCTAGCTCCTTGGAAAACATCATCATAAGGGGAGTCTTTGTGTATATATATTTTCATGTTGAAATGGGAAAAATGATTCTCTACGATCCTATGAGGATCATGTCTTTTGAATTCAATGTCAACTAATTTGACATCTTCAAAGGATGCATCCTCAACTTTTGTATGACCAAAATCTAACAATGTAAACATGCCAACCTGTATGGGAAAAGTTGGCCATACCTTTTTCTAAGCCATTTTCAAGTCCTTGGTGATTCCTCCTGCCACTGTTTGGTATGCCACTTCTCTATAGACCAGCCTATCAAGAAATAATTTTGGAAGGGCATGGGGAGAAATGAAGCAGCCAAAGAATCTGATTTAATAGAAGTTCTCTTCAATGTATCAAACTGCAATTGTGCCTAAGTTCCCCATAATCTGCTCTGAAATCCTGGGTGGAGGATGACCATAGATAGCTACGTGAATGGGTACCACTACATTATGACAGACCTCATAAAATAAATCTTTAGCATTTTCTTCCTATACTTTGGAGTGGTAGAAATGTATAGGCTCAGAACTAGCCAGGGTCCAACTCTAGTTCATCAGGGGAAATGGAGTCATGAAGAAAATGACATCCATGATGCAGGAAGACATGTAAAAAGGAGCATGTTTCCCTCTTGATTTAAATGATTTGTACTAGAAAACATCCTTAGCTAGGTTATCCGAAAACATTTTTTCCCAGATGAAAGTATAGCCTTCGACCACTTCAGTCATTATAGACACCCATTCAATTGTGAAATGTGTAGGGTTTTTCCTTCCAAATAACCGATAGAGCATAATGGCAATTTATAAAATGTGGGCATCTAAAGATGTTCTGGAATATATACCATTTAAACTTGGATGGATTTCCCCACTAGGTATTTATTATGTCATGACCAATTTTTTCATATTGAGTGCATTCCCTCCTTTCAAAATCCAGAATAAATGTTGCATTATACGTGTATTTGGGTGCAAAAGATATTTTATACATTACTTGTATGTCCTCCGGTCGAAAGGAGCCAATAGAGGTGTTCTGGTAACTGATAATGCTTTTTGTTTGAATGTCAACATGCTCCAGAGCCCAAGTTATCATGTCATTGTAGGGTATAATCTTTGGTCGAGCAACAATCCTGTGCAGTTGAGACTGAGCTACCAATCTGAGCTTGGCTGAGAACAATTTTTCTTCTTCTTCAGCTGAATCATCTGGATAGAGAAGAATCTCATGTTCCAACATATCGTACACCTGTTTCCAAGACTTGACAACGTCTGTAATTTGCAAAGTGGTGTCCAAGAGAATATCTGTGTTTGGGTTGGAATCATCTGTTGATGCATCCTGCTTCTTCCCTGGTTTGCGTGGCGCCATAATTCTTAGAGAAGTGAAATTAACCTTACTGTGATAAAATAAGTCTGTAAGCTCTCAATTACTGAATGAAAAACTCTAATTGCAAATGGCAAAATGACTTGAGATTTGAAATGTGTTTATTCATAAAGTCTATCAATCTTCATATTGATCTACTGACAAGGTGATTATTAAAAATTTGTGGAATTTATTAAATGGAAATTGCGATATTTACCCAAATCTTTAACTTTATCCAGTTATAAATGTCATTAATACTTTGGCGGTTTGGCGTTCATAGGTTTTGAATGTAAGACGACAGAAATCTCCGGAAGGCAGAATTGTCGGAGAAACTAATCACTTTTATGTTTTAGTTCATCATGCTTTAAAATCCTTTAGCCTTAAGTACTTTGGAACTTTGGTATTTGGGGGTTTTGAATGAAGGATGGTAGAAATCCTCCAAAGGCAGAATTCTCGGAGTAAACATTTGAACCGTTATAGATATTTTGGGGCTTCAGAACACTGGAGCTCCGAGAGTTTATTTGCTTAAATGTGAATATTGTACTTCGACACTTTGGCATTTGGGATTTTTGGATGTAGCACAACAGAAATATCACGAAGGCCGAATTCACAGAGTGAATATTTAATATTTAATCATGGTTAATTAAAATTGTTAAATGTTTTATTAGCTTTTCAAACATTTTTTTTGTTATGATATCAAATGCTTCGACACCTTGATAGTTGGACGGTCCTGAACCCATTCTTTGTTTTATTTTTCGAAGGGAAATCTCCAGGAGTGATGTGGCAGTGATGATGCCATTTTTAGTGACGTGTCAAGAAAGGATGGGTGACACGTTTCACATGAAAATGTGTGAATAATATGACACAAATGTTAAAAATAAGTGCCACGTGCCACCCCAAGAAAATTTTTAATGACATGTATCCTATAACTCATCCATAGACCCTTTTAAATATTATCATGAGGAACTGTCTTCGAGACTTCAGAGCTTCATATATTTAGTGTTTTGTCGTTTAGATTCCTTGAAACTCCTGAAGCGCGAAGTCTCGAAGTGATCGTTGAAGGTTTTGTTTTAAAATTCGGGCAACTTTATAATTCAGAGAAAACGAGAGATGTTTCATCAAATTTAATGCAACTCATCAACGGATGATATTGTAGGTGCCTTATTAATACATAACGATCATGGATTTATTTAATTAAAAAGAAATTCCCTAATTTGTTTTGGTGAAATTTTATTTTTAAGAGGTAAAAGAAAAAGATTTTAAAATTCTAAAGTGTTATAACAACTTCAATTATCTTATAAGATGAAGAAGATATTCTAAGATTGGTCACTTGGGGTGTCATCCTTAGACATATCAGTCAACTGTCCATTTAGGATACAAAGAATCATTTTTACAAGATGAGGTCCAAATGTGGAAATGGTGATTGAAGATACTTTGGAAGACCCAAAGTGCAGCATAAAACTAACACCTATATGTGGCTTCAGATCAACGTTTATTGCGCATTTGGAGTTTCAAAATCATGTGGGTTTTAAGAACAAGTGTGAACTTGCAAAGCCCCAAATAGTCGAAGTGCCGCAGATCTGAATGCCCGAAGTGCCACGTCACTTTGGGCCTGTACCACTCCGGGAGTTTTCAATTCAAAACAGGCCGAAATCGCCGAACGTCAAATAGCCAGAGTCAAGAACTCCTTAGATACTTAATGATAAGATACATTAATCTTGGGTTAATTATAAATAAAAATGGTTAATGAATTTGCACCCGTACCACTCTGGGAGTTATACAAACTCTGCATATAGAAACTCCTGAAGCGGGAAGTGCCAGAGGCACATGGCACTCATCCATGAAGGACACGTGGAATCCATCATTAAAGACACATGACATCATGTATCATCAGGCCGCCACATCACTCTGGTCTCGTACTACTCCGAGAGTTATACAAGCTCTACATTTAGAAACCTCTGAAGCCCTAAGTACCAAATACATGTGACATCAATCCATCGATGACACGAGGCATCAAACTGTCGCAAACAGGTGGCATCCATCAGTCAGGACAAGTGGCTCTCATCTAGACCATGACATGTGTCACTCATTTCAAGCATATTTTGGGTTCGTTATCTATACTATTTCAAGTGACATGTGTCACATATTATTTTTGTGACATGTCAAACTTTTGACATCAAGATGCTACATCACTAAGTGGAATAATGTCACTCCAGTATTTTTCCATCCAGAACAAACAAATTTCTCTCGAAGCCCACAACCCCAAATAGACGGAGTCCCGAACTCCCAAATTAGTTAATGACAATATTATATTAATCTTGGGTTAATATGTAAATAACTTTGGTTAATGACTTCAGAAGTTTTTTCCTCATAAGGATATGTATGTTATGCGCTCTATAGCTCCCGAAGTCCCAAACTCCGAAGTGACAAGAGGTTTCCACGTCACTGTAAGAGAAAGTTACTTTGGGAGATATTCATGCTCCGTGTTCAAAATCTCCCGAGCTCTAAGAAATTTGTGCCATCGCTAAATATGGATAGGGTATTTATAAAATTGGCACGATGCTAAAACTTTAGCAGGCACGCTAAGTGGCAGGGTCACCCAAATCGCACATCATAAACTGATCGATGACTAATATTCATTTTGGAAATAAAGGCGCCCAAGTGTTAATCTCGTAGAGAAATTCTAGCATTGAAACCATTTACTTTTTGAAAGTATTCTCATTCTAATTATACTATGTGTTTTGCATAATCCATCTTGCTTTTATTTTCTTAATAACATTCCGTAATTTTTTCCTATTATGAGTAGTGCAACAGATAGTTACTAAAAATTACAAATATTCCCATCACTTGTAACTTGATATATTGTTGGAGTCTGACTTGCCATCTTGGAAATTTCCCTTTCTACGTTGTAGGTTTTATCTCTTTAATCTATTTATGGAATTCATTTTTAATGATCTTTGTAAACTTCCAAGTGACTTTCATCCCAAGTAAGTAATATCCATTTCATTATATTAGATAGACCATTTGGCTTGTCTGTCTGTATATGTGCTAGGATATATAAAGTTATATGTGGTGCAAAAAACTCATATAATTTTCTTTGAAAATGTGTTAAGTGTCAAAGATTATTTGATCTTCTTGTGTGAGCTCTATGTTTACTAGTTTTTTCCATATATTAACACACACCTAATATGATTTTTTATTTTCATGAGTTTTCAACTCATTGAAGTTAATTTAAATTGCGTGAGAACAAGGTGTTGAGACAGAGAAAGATGTCTTTTTCCTGAAAGTTTTTTCCATGAGTAGCAATCCCAATTTGCAGAGGTTGATATGCATTTTCCCTCTAGTAAGAGGAATTGTCATATGACAGTTCAATATAGTACCAATTGAAATATTTGTAACATGTTTATCCAGTTGATTTTTTTTGGTAATGATAAATTTTTTTGAAGGTTTTTGTTTGTGTGGATATTATTGCAGATGTATTTACAAGTGTCATTGATGTTTGGCATTGGTAGTTAATTGTGGGTTAGAATTTTCACTTGTTGCAAAATCATCATTTTCTAGTCCAATATTTTATCCACATACTCATTTTGTATTGTGTTTGTATCATTAAAAAGGGTGTGAGCAAATACAAATATAAACTATAACTTGATTTTTTGATGTAACTATGTATAATTGATTTACATGCCGTATTGATGTTTGGCCTTTGTAGATAATAGTGGGTTAGCATAATTTTGCATTCTTACTGTGATAATTCCTTAAAAAAACTAAAATAAGCAATAATTTTTTCCAATTCAATACTCACACACAAAAAAATTATAATCCCATAATATTCACCTTTGTCGATTCGATAATAGGGAGGTCGATTTGGTAGATTGGGCTATCGGTCACTTCAGGTGACTGGGGTGCCTCTGGGGTACCTGTGAGAACAACTTATGCTTTTATGAAGATTTGTTTTTATTGCAACCTGTGAGAGTAATTGTGTTTTTGATACATTGTTTAATGAATTGAAATATTATTTTAAGTATTAAACTTCTTGCCAATCTCACCATATCATCCATATCATCTTGCCAATCTCACCATGGTCTTGTCTTGGTGAACCAACCCTGTAACTGACCAACAAATTGAAAAGAAAGAGCATTCCAAACTTGTGGTGGCCTAGATCTTCCCTTTAGCAGTCAGGTGTAGACTTTAGGACCAACAATAAATATGAAGTCCTTTAGACAACTATACATGCTCTTCAATGAAAGAATAGAGAAAGTGAGTCATACTTATACTTTCCAGGATGTGTTTGCATAAGAGAAGCATTGAAAAGCTATGGATAAATCAATGGAGGGTTGTTGAAATAAACATATTGTACTGTCAACTTGACCGTAAGAATAACAACGACGAACTTGGATTTTAATTTTGTGTGGTTAATATCATATTCCCATTTGACTTCAACTAGCATATATCATTTTTTTTACAAAATATTTCCGAAGAAGAATTTTGGTAATTTCATTAATCAAGTAAAACTAGTCAAATGAACTACATATTACATTTGCTCCACAGAGCCTACATTAAAAGGCAAGGCGGGTCTTGTATATTCTTTAAGATCATAGAAAAACCGCTAAGATCCTGAATCTATTATCTAGTCATAATCCAAAAACCAGGCCCATGAGAACCTTGAACTACAATACCAAAGCACATGATCAAAATTCCGCCAAACACAACAAAGGAAAAAATCAGCAAAGATTGGGCATTGTATCCCATCTATAACCAAATTCCAAAATGGGCACCAAGAAATTCGATGATTACTATATTACTATGAACCAAGATCACTATGAACATTTGCTTCTTATATTACTATGAACCAAGATCATGTTGACCTAACAATGTTATAACATTACTAGTTCTGGAAAAGAGTGTCAGCGTTTAACTTAATGGAGTTTGAACAATGCCAAATTTGCAATATTACTAAAAATTCATGGTGGTTCTATTCAGACGAGAAAGACATTTTGACAACTCAAAGCATGGACCTGATTTATTCACAATTGAGTACTTTGTATGAGGTATTTCCTCATGCCTCTCATTCCTGGACTGAACAATCTTCTGTGCTTCCAGTTCACTTTGTCATGGCACTGCAAAATTTATTCATATCTTGATTGGGTAGCATGGATAGAGATAGATCAAATTGTTTTGTCTCTTATCAACGCATGATATGAATTTTTTTTTTTGGTTCAGCCGATATGCAGTATGACATTGTCCTCATTTAAGGTAAATTTTCTATGGACGTGGAAGTCACGTAGCATGTAGACAATAATCACATTTTTTTGTAGGTATATTTCATATGGAAATTCTGTCAACCTAAAAAGTAGATCTTGTAATACAGGTTGTCTAACTGTACAATGTACAATTGTGTTGTTGAGGGTTCAGATGACAACGTTGAGGCAATGTCTATATATTTAAGGGAATTTTTTACCGCATCATAGACAATCAATTGTGCCATCATTTATGAACGCAGAGGCAGAAGCAGGAGAATTTCATTTGGCACATACAGGCTCGAAGGGGGTCAAGTAGGCATTTGCTTTGACCAAAACACCCTCAACCTACACACGTGATCATAGTAGTTAATATATTGAACATATAATATATATGTGTACAACAAAAAAACTGCACAAAATTGTTTAAGGCAATTTTTTTGTGCAACTTGTGGGTGGAAGTGTATATGTATACGTACAATAGTTGTGGAGCTAGTTAGTTTCTTGAGATCTTGTACTATGTCTGTTC
The DNA here is from genome assembly GCA_010110895.2 of Picea sitchensis. Lineage (NCBI taxonomy): Eukaryota > Viridiplantae > Streptophyta > Pinopsida > Pinales > Pinaceae > Picea > Picea sitchensis. The sequence goes on along the minus strand of SNQJ01S0045254.1, from coordinate 52,956 downwards.
ACAATTCTGTTACAAATGTTGCTTGGGTTGTGCGAAAGATCCTTTCTTTAACATCACTTTTCTTCGTTATATTTTTTAAGAGCATATAATTGGAAATTTCCCTTTATGCAATTGTTGTTCCATTGAGGAAAATAAATTTGCATAGGTGTCGAACAATTGTAGCTGCACCATGGAATAATTTAATAGTTGTGTAATATGACTAAGATATATGAGCATGTGAAAGAAAAGGAAAAAAATGGGTATGTAAAACGATACCATTGCCTTGTCTTTGTCTGAATTTCCATCTTGTATATGGAGAATGTGTTGCGAGCCAACTTTTCTTGCGAATGTGACAGCTGCACCAATGGTTCTGATTAGGTAAATGTCATTGCTCTCTGCAAATTGGTTGATTGTTGTGTCTGGTACAAAATTATATTCTGATCATACCGTGGGAAATTTTTCCACAACACTTTTTTCATTGAGCGATATAATCCGATCACAATCACCATGGTCATATACTGTTTTCATTAATATATTGAAATTTTTAATGGATATTCCAATACCTGGAAATATCTTTTCTGCATGTTTCTAGACAAGTTGTGCAGGGATAGTCAGTGTAACTATCATCATGGATTCATTGTCTCTCATTTATACACGCATAATGCATCTAGTTTTTTTTTCCTTGTTTAAGTAGGTGCTATACACTACCGTTATGTCTTCGACGAACAGTTGTCCAGTTCAGCGGTTGTTCAAGCCTTCTATCGATAGTATATTGGGTGGTATAAGTTTATACTTGGTGACATTTTTTGAATAGGGAAAGTAATGTGAATGGCAGTGTATACCTTTTTTTTTGCATCAATATACAAGTAGATGCACAATTTGGATGAAGTATGCAAGTTAGATTTTTGTAACCATACCTCTTAGTCTCTGGAGCTTGCACTATGTTGGGAATTTCACTTGTACTCGTCGATACTTCTTGTGAACTAAAAATCATGTGTTGTAGATGACATCAACATATTTACCATGGCATAGATGAATAAATAACCGAGGATATTTATTTCCTAAACATAGAAAGAGCATAATTTATGAATCTTTACCTTTGGCCTTGTCGTTGTGTTTATGTTTGTGATGTTTGAGTACTCATGCCCATGTCACTTTTCCAACTTTTTCGTATGCAAAAATGTGTACATTGAACATGAAAACAACTAAATATGCATATGCAATGTATATTGTTCATAATTGATATGGATGTACATTAAGCACATGCACTATGTTTGATTTACTATCACTGTTGGTATACCTTTTGGAAGATTGTACTTCAACTTCCTCTATTGTGGAACATAAGACTTCACCCTCTTGTTCAATTAGCCTGTTTTTTTCAATGTAGTAATGCAGAAAATACAATGGACATAAAGGTAAGTTGGTATGTAAGAAGACATGTAAAAAAATAAATACAATTTTATTTATTTCAATGTAGCAACACAAAAAATACAATTGACATGAAGATAAGTTAATATGTAGGAAGATGTGTAGTATCTACATATAATAAATAGGGTGAAAAGAAGTAGAATAAATATACACACAATAAATGAAATACAAAGCAATGGAGTATGAAATAAGGGTAGAATCATGCACCTTCGTATGTCTTCTTCTATAGTTCTGGTTAAGAGTCCTTTGTCTTATCTAGTTATTTTGTTTGTTTCAATATGGGAACGCACAAAATACAATGAACATGAATGTAAGTTGGTATGTAAGGAAAAACAAGTAATATGTACATATAATAAATGATAATCAAAGGAATAGAGTAACAAATAAAGTTAGAAGCACGCACCTTTTTTTTTTCTTCTTGATCCATGTTTGTGGTTATATAGAATTGTTTCCGTGTAAAATCTATTACAAACCAGAAAATATTAAGAATTTGGATGATCCTAGCTGAATAATTTGGTTTTGTGCAACAAAGTATCCAGATATGCTTTGAGACATGGAAATATGATTTTGTAATATGCTTGATGTATATTTCATAATTCAAGTACAAGACAAATTGTATCATGGTTATACCAGTATGTGTCTAAGATAAAGAGGGTGTATTGTGAAATGGGCACATTTGACCATACATGGTCAATAAGTGCATTTTGTACATGGTTTATCTTATCCAAAATAAAGCAGAGAGTGTAATTGCACATGTAGTTTTCCAATTCTTTTGTTCTGGCAGAATTTTATAGCATCTCAACATTGAAGTCTCCTAGAATGATAATGGTTCCATTCAGATGTAAATGATGTAATGCATTTGAAACAACATTTAGTATGTTGGGAAATGTTGCATGCAGAGTAGCATAGAGATTCAATATTGCAATTTTCGATTCATGAAAGATTACACTTGCTAGCACCATCTGAACATTTTTTTCTTCGAAATGCATATGTTCCAAAATTGTTACATCTTTTTTCACTAATATCATCACTCCATGTGTAAATTAACTTGATATGCAATTGTGATTTGGAAATTGCTTGTTTTGCATGCATAATTTCATGTATGTTTATTACAAGCACAAAATATCGGATTTCATTGTGTCATATTCATTGAGTATATCATTCATATGTGCATGTAGGTTGCGTGTGTTAAGTGAGATAATTGATGATGTAGGAGCATTGCTAATGTCAAGTGAGCGTGGGGTACACACCAACACATTTTGAGCACATGATGAATTGTTTGAATGTTTTTGAAGAGGATACGCAAGACTTAAATGAGATTGTTAAAGAGAGGCGTACTTCTTGATTTGTAAATAGACCTTGAGCGTCTCGCTCTCATATGTATTAGGTGACGGTATTTATGATAATGAATGTAAGTAGGTGGACTTGAATTCCTAGATTAGACAGTTTTAGGAGTCGGAGGGAAAACAAATATAGACACCCTCACTTGTATTATTGTAATAATAAGCAGCATTATGAGCATAGAGCATAGAGAAGAGAGCAAAGAGCATAGAGAAGAGAGTAGAGAGCTGTAGTTGAAAAATCCCATGTACAGACGTTCTGGATTAATACAAAGATTTTTAGTTCAGACTCATGGTGTTCAATCTCTTTTCTGTGTTGTGCATGTTGATTGATATATGCTTGTTTACTCTCTGTTATGCATTTTCTTTTATGTGTGAATATATGATTTCGTATTTAATGTCTGAAATATGAAGAGAGGGAGAGAGAAGAATGAGTTTCAATTGTTTCTCTGTCTGAGCAAGAGTTTTCCTGCAAGGACTGCAACGAATTTGTCTTCAAGGTGTGCATTGACAAAAGTCAGAGTTCGTCTCTGCAAGCTCAGGAGATATAACACTGTTCTCATTCTTGCAGAAGTGAAAGTCAAGCATAGGAGCTATGCGAAGTGTGCACTAGCTGAGAAGAGTCTCAGGGTTTGCAACCTAAGTGAAACTGTGGAAAGACTGTTGTCGTAGAGAGTGCACAGAGTCGAAGAATTCAATACTTGGAAGTATTGAAGAGTTTCCGCAAGGAGTGTGTGCAGGAGTCTTCTTGAAGACTCGAGTTGTTGAAGAAAAGCTCAAAGGAATTTAGGCTTTAAAACATTGAAAGGAGGTGCATCAATATCGTTTCACGGGTGGACAAGTTTTGCGAAAGAGTACTTTGTTCATTTTGCGGGAATCGTTAAGGAGGAATTCGATGGTCGGAATTCTCTGTGGAGAATTCATGAGGTTTCGAGAACTGTCAGATCTTACAGGGAAGCAGGGAAGTTACAGTCGGGAGAAATCGGACCGTTGGATCACTCACGGAATTCATTTTAGGGTTTTGAGAGTTGAAAGGTCAAGACCTTTGTAACAAGATTGGCGAGATCATGAAAGGCAAAGTCGCGAAATCGTGAAAGGAATCTGAGCTGTCTGATTGGAAGGACACGTGTCACGATATCACCCGTATCGGGGATTCGGGCATCGGAGGTTAGAAGGGGAAGTCATTCAACTTCACGAGTGGCGGATCTACGAAGTGGATCAGGGCCATCTGTTAGGAGGAGGATAGGTGGCAGAGATCTAGAGATCTTGTGAACTCAAAGGTTCGCAGGGTGAAAGCCAAGGATTGAGTGCTCCAAGTCGCGAGAAGCGAAGTCACGAAGTCATCTAAGTCATCCATCGGAGGAGGAAAGGTGGCGGAGATTAGAGGATCTCGCAAACTCAGGGTTTTGCTGGGTGGGAGCCCAAAATTTGGGTGCTCAAAGTAGCAAGAAGCAAAGCCGTGAAGTGCCGAGAGCCAACACAAGGGACACGTGGCAGAACTACACAGTGGACCCGAGAATTTAACCAACATACACGCGTCACACATTTGGAGGAGTCAACACCCTGTTGACCTCTCGTGTATTGGGGACTCAGGAAATAAAGGAACGAAATTTCGAGCCTTCGACTCACGAAGTCACGAGAAGTGAGAATGAGAGGATGAAAGTCAAATCCCTCCTCTCGAGGGTTCGGGAAAGAAAAGGGGCAAGGCTCGATGTTTGAACTTGTGAAGGCGTGAGAGCCGAAAGGTGCTAGTGCTTAGCCTAGCCGATGGTCACGCAAGGAGGGCATTGATGAATGAGGATCCATAACCATTTCGAGGTCTCGGGTATCACGGTATTGGAGGAGGAAGGTTCGGAGTTTCAACTCACGAAATCATGAACGGAAAAAAAGAACCCGTGGATCGATTTGAAGGTGAATTCCAATAGAGAATCTGAAAGAGCCGATCCGGCTCGAAGGGCATATAGAATGATCCTGTGAGTGGATCTCAGTGCTAAGGGGCCGATAGGGTCTACGTCAAGAGGTATCAAAGCACAGAGATTCCTTTGCTTTCTGTAGCAGGGAAAAGAAAGATTCACCATGCCACCAAGAAGAAGGGATAGGAAAACACCTGATCTGCTAGAGGAGAGGGAAATACCGAGAAGAAGGGGTAGGAAAATGCCTGATCTAGCCATAGAAAGAGAAATGCGTGACCTACGCACCAGACTCGAGGATATAGAGACAGTACAGAGGCATACAGTTGGTGCTGGGGATCTTAGTGATTTTGAAAGCGAAGATGAATATGGACATGAAGGAGAAGAAGTCACAGCAAAAGATGCAGCAAATGAATGCCTGATTAGGGTTGTTACAAGAATTGGTGCTAAGGCAAAGATGGACATTCTAGTTTATGAGGGAAACTTGGATGCTGAAGAGCTTCTAGACTGGATTAGAGCTCTGGACACATATTTTGACTATGAAGATGTCGAAGAAGACAAGAAGGTCAAACATGCTATCACGAGACTTAAAGGACATGCGACATTGTGGTGGGATGAACTGCAAGTTGACAAACGTTGCCAAGGTAAGTAGAATATCAAGAGTTGGGATAGGATGATCGCGAAGATGAAGGTGAAATTCATTCCCAGGGATTACTAGATTACTCTGTTTTGAAGAATGAAAAATTTGAGATAGAAGATGATGACAGTGAAGGAGTACACTGAAGAATTCTACAGGCTGAACAATAGGGCAGGGCATCGCGAAAGTGATGATGAAAAGGTTGTCAGGTACATGAATGGTCTGAGATACAACATTGTTGAAGGAAAATATTCCTGTGGACAGGTAGATCTCCTCAAAGAGCTAGACTCTTAACTCTAAGACAGAAAGTGCTTATCATGGTCACTGACTTCCTTTTAGGTCTACACAAACTAATGCATGAAGAGGAAGGAGGAAAGACATACCTTTTACCGGTGTTTGTCCCTGCACGCTCCAAGTTGAACTCCAATCTTGAGCTCCTTCATAAGCCCTGTAGACAAACAAAGTACAACCACTTCCTATTCTATCGATATTAGTTCGAAGAAGACCTATATACTTAGAGACAAATTCATGTAATGTCAAACACAAATTAGAAAGAAACAGGCCAAGCATATTACATTAATGAGGACAAAACATTACTTACAACCATAGATGGAATGTAGCAGTTTCGTCAAGTTCTCCTTGCCTAACCCTTGCTCAAAACCTCCACAATCGGAATGATGATAGATTCATTGATTACCCTCCACTTCACTGTGTGTTCCTATGAGATCATAGGTTTCATGCTTCTCATCCCTTCTCCAAATATCACTTATGAGATCATAAGTTTGGTATGATTCTCCATCCATCTCCCCCTTTCACCATGAGAAAGCTTGCTTATATAGCCTTGGAGAGGCTCAACCACTTGAGATATCATTGGGGTGAGTTGAGGATTTTCCTCCTTGAGTTAGGGATCTTCCCTAAGATGAGATGAGCATGATGACCATCCGAACGGTGGAAGATTCTTATCAGATGGCTCTAAAAGTTGAAGAGAAGCTGAGCTGAAAGCAGGGTCAAAGAGGCCGAGGCAGAAGTCAGCCCAGAGGAAAATCAATTGCCCAGGATAGAAATCAGAAACCCAAGGAAGACTGAAAGAAACCTCAGACTTAAACTGAGAGAGGTGGAAGTTCACAGAGAGGACAACATACCAAACAGAGAGGTCAATATGTTGATGCAAACATTTTTCCTTGTACCAAAGGTAGAGGAAGAGGAAGAGGTGGAGTGGTTAAATGCTTCACATGTGGAAAGAATGGACACAAATCTTATGAATGTCTAGACAAAAAGAAAGAAGGTGGTGAAACTCACATCGCCAAAGCATAGAGGTGGAATGTTGAGGCAGAAGATGCTGAAGGCGGAAGATTGTTTATGATGCAAAAAGTTCTCTTAATGCCAGAGAAGGAGGTGGAGAATCCAGTGCAAAGAAACAGTCTTTTCCTGACTGCTTGCAAGACCAAAGACATGGTATGCAAGGTCATTGTGGACAGTGGTAGCACAAATAATATCGTTTCTATAGAGATGGTAGAAAATATGGAGCTGGAGATGATTGAGAATCCGAGCCCATACAGAGTTTTGTGGTTACAAAAAAGACATCAGGTAAATGTCACTAAACAATGTTTAGTTGAATTTAAAATAGGAGGGTATAAATATGAAATGCTCTGTGATGTCATTCCCATGGATGTTTGTCATCTATTACTGGGTAGACCATGGAAATATGACAGGAATGTGATTCATGATGGGAGGAAGAACACATACACCCTAGAGAAGAATGGGAGAACTAACATGTTGTTGCCGATTAAGGAAAAAGAGGTGAAACCGGAGGTGAGAAACACTGTACTTCTCATGAGTGGGAAGGAACTTCTTATAGAGGTTAAGAAGAAGGAGGAACCACAATTCATTGTGGTCAAGAAGCCAAAGATTGTTTTAACCAGTACAAGAGTAGATGATTTACCAGAAGAGGTTCAGAAATTGTTGGAAGAGTTCGTTGACATAGTAGTGGACGAACTACCTCGTTCGTTGCCACCAATCAGAAGTGTGAGTCATCATATTGATCCCATACCTGGATCTAGTTTACCAAACAAAGCAGCCTACATATTAACGCCGCAGGAGAATGAAGAGGTCAAAAGACAAGTCTAGGATTTGTTGGACAAAGGGTTGGTTAGAGAAAGCTTGAGTCCATGTGTTGTTCCGACAGTACTCAGTCCAAAGAAAGATGGAGGCTGGAGGATGTGTACTGACTCAAGGGAAATTAACAAGATAACCATCAGGTATAGATTTCCATTGCCAAGGATGGATGATTTGATGGATTTCTTAAGTGGAGCCAATTTTTTTTCAAAGGTTGATTTGAAAAGTGGATATCATCAAATTTGTATGAGAGAAGGTGATGAATGGAAGACATCCTTCAAGACTAATGAAGGGTTGTATGAATGGCTTGTTATGCCATTTGGTCTAACAAACGCGTCGAGTACTTTCATGAGGTTGATGAACGAAGTCCTGAAGGAGTTCATCGAAAAATTTGTCATTGTGTATCTTGATGACATACTGATTTTCAGTAAAATAGAGGCAGAGCATCTGAAACATTTGGCTACAGTGATGTAGAGGCTACAGTAGGAGAATCTATTGATAAACATGAAGAAATCCTCATTCATGAAGACAGAGCTCATTTATTTGGGTTTTGTTATTTCTGCAGATAAGTTGAGGATGGATCTGGATAAGGTGGAGGTAATCAAGAATTGGTCGTCACCAAAGAATATTTTTGAGGTGAGAAGTTTTCACAGATTGGCTAGTTTCTACCGGAAGTTCATCAGTAATTTCAGTGGAATTAGTGCACCGATGATGGACACAGTGAAGAAGAGACACAAGTATTTTCACTAGATAGAAGAGGCTGAGAAAAGCTTCAATTTGTTGAAGAAGAAAATCATGGAACAACCAATTCTGGTGTTGCCGGATTTCAAAAAGACATTTAAGGTAAAATGTGATGCAAGTGGAATTGCAATAGGGGCAGTCTTGAGCCAAGAAGATAGGATGATAGCATACTTCAGCGAGAAGCTGAATGAAGCGAAAGTGAAATACTCTACGTATGACAAGGAGTTCTATGCTATTATCCAGGCATTGAAGAAATGGAGACACTACTTGATTCCTAAAGAGTTTGTCTTATACAGTGATAATCATGATTTTCAATTTGTGACTCAATAGGAGAAGTTGAATCAAAGACATGTTAAATGGGTTGAATACATGTAGAACTTTACTTTTGTAACTAAGCATATTTATAGAACTGCTAACAAAGTTGTTGATGCTTTGAGCAGGAAATGTTTGTTGTTGCAGGAGTTCAGAGTCAAAACATTGGGTTTTGATGATCTTAGGGACATGTACAGAGATGATCCATATTTTAAGGAGGCGTATGAAGCAATTGAGAATCCAATTCTCAGGGACAGAGGTCAATGGATAAAATACATGATCCATGAAGGATTACTATTTAAAGGTAATCAGCTTTGTATTCCAAAATGCTCCATGAGGGAGAATTTGTTGAAAGAGAAAAACAGAGGAGGATTGGCCGGACATTTCGGTCATGAAAAGACGTTCACAAAGTTGAATGAGTCATATTTTTGGCCAGGAATGTGAGAAGACGTAAAAATATTTGTGGACAGATGCAGAATTTGTCAGCATGCAAAGGGAAAGAGGCAGAATGCAGGTTTTTATCAATCGTTACCCATACCTGACAGGCCATGGGATGCGGTAAGCATGGACTTCATATTGGGGTTGCCAAGAACACAAAGAGGGTTTGACTCAATCTTTGTGGTAGTGGATAGATTTTCCAAAATGGCACATTTCATTCCATGTCAGAAAACCAGTGACGCAACTCACATTGCGAATCTGTTTTTCAAAGAAGTCATTCGACTTCACGGCTTACCAAGGAGCATAGTTTTGGATCGAGACACCAAGTTTGTAGGACACTTCTGGAGAACATTATGGAAGAAGGTAGGAACAAACTTGTCATTTAGTTCATCTTATCATCCTCAGACAGATGGATAGACAGAAGTTGTGAAAAAAAGTTTGGGAGACTTGCTGAGGAGCTTGGTGACAGAACACCACAGTCAGTGGGATAATATTCTGCCACAAGTGGAATTTTCTTATAATGATTCAATCAACAGAAGCACAGGGCAGAGTCCATTCCATATTGTTTATGGGATGTAGCCAAGAGGATTTTTTGAATTGAGAGATTCATAACTGAATGCAACTAGGAGTGCTAGTGCAGAGAATTTTGGAGAAGCGATGAAGGAACTTCACAGCCAAGTGAAGGAGCGATTGAAAAAATCAAGCCAAGAGTATAAGCGCAGAGTAGATCAACACAGGAGACAACTTCAATTTGAGCTTGGTGATTTTATTTTGGCACATCTGAGAAAGGAAAGATTCCCGAAGGGGACATATAACAAACTAAATATGAAGAAGATTAGACCATGTAAGGTCTTGAAGAAATTTGGGGCAAATTCTTATGAGATTGAATTACCCGATGGGATCAGAATTTCTCCGATATTCAATATCTCAGATTTGTACCCATACAAAGTTGAGGAAGCAGAAGCAAGTGATGAACAACCAGAGGTTCAAAGGACAAAATAGATGCCAGTTGCAGAGAAGACATAGATGGAAAGCATACTGGACAAAAGAGTTAGCAAGAGGACCAGGAGAAAGGAATACTTTGAATACTTAGTCAAGTGGAAATGACATCCAGTTGAAGATGCCAGCTGGGAAAATGAAACAGAGATCCAAAAGCATGGAAATACTGTGCAAGACCTCATGGACAGGAGCCCATGAAAATTTTCAAGCGAGGGAGTGTCCCGCTCTCGTCTGTATTAGGTGAAGGCATTTATGATAATGAATGTAAGTAGGTGGACTTGAATTTCTAGATTAGACAGTTTTAGGAGTCGGAGGGAAAATGAATATAAACACCCTCACTTGTATTATTGTAACAATAAGCAACATTATGAGAATAGAGCATAGAGAAGAGAGCAGAGAGCTGTAGTTGAAAAATCCCATGTACAGAAGTTCTGGATTAATACAAAGATTTTTAGTTCAGACTCATGGTGTTCAATCTCTTTTTTGTGTTGTGCATGCTGATTGATATATGCTTGTTTACTCTCTATTATGCATTTTCTTTTATGCGCGAATATTTGATTTCATATTTAATGTCTGAAATATGAAGAGAGGGAGAGGGAAGAATGAGTTTCAATTGTTTCTCTATTTGAGCAAGAGTTTTCCTGCAAGGAGTGCAGCAAATTTGTCCGCAAGGTGTGCATTGACAAAAATCAGAGTTCGTCTCTGCAAGATCAAGAGAGATAACACTATTCTCATTCTCGCAGAAGTGCAAGTCAAGAACAGGAGTTGTGCGAAGTGTGCGTTGGCTGAGAAGAGTCTCAAGGTTTACAACCTAAGTGAAACTGTGGAAAGATTGTTGTCGCAGAGAGTGCACAGAGTCGAAGAATTCAATACTTGGAAGTATTGAAGAGTTTCCGCAAGGAGTGTGTGCAGGAGTCTTCTTTAAGACTCGAGTTGTTGAAGAAAATCTCAAAGGAATTTGGGCCTTAAAACGTTGAAAGGAGGTGCAGCAATATCATTTCATGGGTGGACAAGTTTTGCAAAAGAACACTTTGTTCATTTCGCGGGAATCGTTAAGGAGGAATTCGATGGTCGGAATTCTCCATGGAGAATTCACAAGGTTCCGAGAACCGTCAGATCTTACAGGGAAGCAGGGAAGTTACAGTCGAGATAAATTAGACCATTGGATCACTCACGGAATTCATTTCAGGGTTTCGAGAGTTGAAAGGTCGAGACCTTTGCAACAAGATTTGCGAGATCATGAAAGGCAAAGTCGCGAAATCGCGAAAGGAATCTGAGTCGTTCAATTGGAAGGACACGTGTCACGAGATCACCCATATCGGGGATTCGAGCATCGAAGGTTAGAAGGGGAAGTCATTCAACTTCACGAGTGGTGAAGCTATGAAGTGGATCAGGGTCGTCCATTAGGAGGAGGACAGGTGGCAGAGATCTAGAGATCTCGTGAGCTCGAAGGTTCGTAGGGTGAAAGCCAAGGATTGAGTGCTCCAAGTCGCGAGAAGCGAAGTCACGAAGTCATATAAACCATCCATCGGAGGAGGACAGATAGTGGAGATCAGAGGATCTCGCAAACTCAGGGTTTCATTGGGTGAGAGCCCAAAATTTGGGTGCTCGAAGTAGCGAGAAGCAAAGTCGTGAAGTGTCAAGAGCCATCACGAGGGACACGTGGCAGAACTGCACAGTGGACCCAGGAATTTAACCAAAAGACACGTGTCACACATTTGGAGGAGTCAACACCCCATTGACCTCTCACGTCTCGGGAACTCGGGAGATAAAGGAACAAAAGTTCGAGCCTTCGACTCATGAAGTCATGAGAAGCGAGAACGAGAGGAGGAAATTCAAATCTCACCTCTCAGGGGTTCGGGAAAGAAAAGGGGCAAGGCTCTACATTTGAACTCGTGAAGGTGTGAGAGGTGAAAGGCACTATTGCTTAGCCTAGCCGGCGGTCGTGCAAGGAGGGCACTAATGAAATGGGAGCCATAACCATTTCGCAGTCTTGGGTATCATGGAATTGGAGGAGGAAGGCTCAGAGTTTCAACTCGCGAACTCGCGAAATCGCGAACCGTGAAAAAGAACCTGTGGATCGATTTGAAGGCAGATTCCAACAGAGAATCCAAAAGAGTCGATCTGGATCAAAGGGCATATAGAACGATCCTGTGAGTAGATCTCAGTCCTGAGGGGACGATAGGGTCTGCGTCAATTGATACATATGAGTTTGTTTGTATGGATTGGTAATCATATTGTATATGCCATTTTGCAGTAGTTTGAAGGCATTGCATCTCAGTATCGACTTTATATTTGAATTTTAAGTTATATTTTGTAAGAGCTCTTAACAAATACAAGGAGTCTATGCTTCTGACACGGGATAGAGCTGTGTATACAATTCCATGTATTCGTATTCAAAGAGGGCCAATCATAACACTATCAAGTGTTAGCCCTTGTGATCTGTGGACTATATGTGCACATGCAAGTTTAATTGGAAACTATTTTCGAATCTTCAGTTGACCTGTCTTTATCGATGTTGATATTGGTTTTGATATTCACAATATAGGTGTCCAATCATGCAAATTGTTTGAATTATATAGATAAGCTAACTTGTTTGCTTGTCGATGGCCAATATGCGGGTCATGGAACTTAATTCAGAGGACATCAACTTTTTATGTTTGGTATAATCTTTGAGTATTCCATCTGCACCATTCACCAAGCCATCTTGTGAATCATAGTTGCAGGCATATATTTCAACTAGCATGTCTAATTTCAAGACAATTTGCAAAGGAAAAGTGGTTGTATATTGATGACATGGTACATTTCCATGGTTGTCTTCTTCAAGGTCAATTGAATTGATGATGATATCATTTCCAGGCATGAGCGATAGCATGTGCTTGTTATGCATTGAGGCATCCTTATTCTTGTAGAATAGGTAAGGGAAGGTTGGGTCTCTTAGTGCAGGTCACATGCAACTTGAATTGATATATGCTAAGTCATCACATGTTTTGTTGTTTGTCTACATTCTATTCAAAATTGCAATAAATGTTTCATTTGTCTGACGTATTGTAGTATGTAATTCAAATCATTTTATGTTGTCTTTTCAAAAGTCATGCGCCACTATTTTCATGTTGATAGTAGGTTGTTCATATATTAGAGAATCTTGTATGGGTTGCACCTGGTAAAGATCCCCACAAAATACCATATAAATGTTCCCAAAGTATTTGGTGTGCACATGTTTTATGTTTCTCAGTCAATTGTCAATGGAATATAAGAAGTGACTTCCAATCAAGGATACCTCATCTATAAAGACAAGTTTTAGTTCACCATAAAGCTTAGACAAGGTATCTAACATTTCCTTGGTGAGTGGAAGAAAATGTGACTTGTTGAAAGGAATTAATAATGCAGAGTGGATTGTTGTTCCACCTGCATTATATGCAACGTTTCCTGTATATGAAATTATCAGACCCTTTGGTTTCATAGGGTCACTTGAACTGTTTGAATCATAGATTCGTATAAGAATTTGGAATAGTTCTTTTGATGTGAATTTCTTGCATGTTCCTGCCTCGCCTGTAAGGAACAAGTGCATAAGAGTGTGCATGTTTAAGCGTTTCTTCATTGCAATATCCTTTAGGATTGCTTACTACTCTCAATTCAACAGTCGTCTAACTATGTAGTATTCTTCATTTTCAATAAAGAAAGGATGTTTTGTGACTTTAAACCCAAGATTGATATGTTTTTCAATGGCAGTTGCTCGCGGAAAAGGAAAATATGCTTGCAATTCATAGGACTCACAAAGAGTTCTATTTTTTTTATGCTTTGTTGATGCCTCATCAACATTGTCAGGGTTTTCTAGTTCTTCAAGTGCACTTTCTAAATCACCCCATGTTGGGTTGACATTGTTTATAAATATAGCCTCATTGGTTTGTACTGTAGTCTCATAAATAGTATATGAAACTTACCATGTAGGGAATTTATGTTTTAATGTGTCTTCATTTTGATCAAATGGAATGTACAATAATAGTTTCTCTCTACAAAAGTTTTCATAAGCGGTGTGTTTGTTGTATTTGACAAAGCGTATTACATTTGTTTGTTTTTCTTTTTGATATGTGTGTGCCATTGTTTTTGTAATGCGATATGAATTCTGCAAGGCATATATGCTTAATACGAGGTGGATGCTGGAGGTAGTAATCAATAATAGAGTGACATATCACGTCCTCTGAATTATCAAGCTCTTGTTTTAGCAAAGATGGTGGTTTAAGCATGAATGTGCATGTGTCAAGTGGAGATGTGTTTATGAAGACACATTTCCTCAAACTACATTTCGGAGGCAAGGAAATTGTGACGTGGATTGCCTGATGAGCATACATTTGTGGAATATTAAGTAATGTATTTCCAAGTGTACGTATCATTTACATAGCATCAATTTGAATTTTTTCATGCTCTCTATGTATTCTTCTGAATGCACTTGTCATAGATTTGTCAACCTTTTTCATGTATGAGGTACAATATGATGCCGCAACATATGAGTTGAGGAAATATTACACATCTGTATTTACATTCCACAAAATTCCATGTCCTTGGAGAAACCGTTGTTCCAAATATGTGAAAGTTTTCGTTTAAGGAAAATTGTTGGTTGTTTAAGTGTAAATTGTATCACTTGGATGTACTTATCTTCGGTTAGATTTAGTTCCTCCAAGAAGTATTTGAAGCTCATGAAGTCTTTGAAATCTCGTTGTTCTAGAAATGTGAACAAAGATTTTGATTTCTCAATGAGAACATTGTCCTCTAAAACAATTGGTTCTGTGATTCTTGTTGTTCTCATCAGAGGCATAGGGAAGTTGTATCTGCAATGTTAATTCTTTCATTTTTTACAGCTTCTTGTATGGTAATGTCTATGAACTTTGGAAAGTTCTAGATCCAAATGATTTGTGTTGCATGTTATGTATTTGTCGAAAAACTGCTCGATTTGTGAGTTGTTGTCATTTCCATAGATCGGTGCACCCTCTATCCATAATAGTGTGTGGTCATGTTTTCTCCCTCTATTTTGGAACTCAGTTACAAAATAGTATTCTGATATTCTTCTGAAGAATGTTTCATCATTCTTCCGAAGAATGTTTCATCATGGCATACCAATTTCCTGAAATCATTTACTCTATGTCTATAGTAATGAGTACATGTCAGTGGGTCTTTTATTATGAGGTAGTCAATGTCATCATTTTCCAATGTCTCAGTTTGTTTTTTCCTTTTCCTGTTCCTATACAATGCAAACATCGTAGTCACCAACGGACCCCAGTGATGCTCTACACTTGTAAATGTGATGAAAAAAGTTGGAGGTCCCAATTGTCGGATCATTGAAATTATAGTTTTCTTGTTTTGTTGCAAGTAGTTAGGAGAGATGTGAATGTTTTTAAAATCTATGTATCCAATATCAAATTTAAGGATTTTTTCTAGGTTTGATTTGTACTTGAAATCTCTAGCCAATAACTTTCTTCCTTGTAGCTAGACTTTTCTTATTCGCACCCATATGAAAGAGAGTGCTTTCTCAATTATTATGCACATTGTTTTGAAAAACAAATTTGTTATGTGACAGGAGAAGTCATCGCTTGAATGTAGCAGTTCCCATCGAACTATTTTTTGGTAGCTGAATCATTCTGTAATGTCACTGGCACGTGGATATCCATAGAACAGTGTTGGGAAGTTCATTTCCTCCACAAATTTGTCCTTGACTATTCCAAGTGGTCGTTTCCCTTCAACAGGTGCGATTTCAACAATCTTGTCTTGCAAGTCATGAATGCATTGTGCGTCAGTGAATCCATGTATCAATGTTTCAATAGGTCTTTCATTCTCCGATTCATCGCTTGCATCAAATTCACTAGCAATGTCAAAAGTTTGTGCAGATTTGTCATTTCCTTGTTCAAGAACATGGTTCCAGTTCTCATTTATACAAATGTTTTCCACTTTGTACAAGGCCATGGAACATAATTCTTTTAATTCTTTCATGACAATGTGTACACACACTCTACCTGTCTGGTATGCATTCTTGTATTGCAAACATATTTTGAGAGCTACAACAATTGTCATTGTTTATGTTCTAATACTTTTGCAACCATTGTTATGATGAGGTAGTTCTTTCAGATTCATCACATTGGTTTTTTTTATATTCGACGTTTCAAACCAAACCAATGTGGTCCATCATCAGGAAACGTTTTTGAGATATGAAGTAAAAATGATAAAACAAGTGTATATAAATACATGAATTTTTTTTTATGAAGAGACGACTTATTAAAAAATCACATTGGTGTCCCTACATATTTTCAAAAAAGTTAGATCAGATTTCCTTCTCACTAATTGCAATCGCATCTTCTCAAATTGTTGGATTTTATCAATTGTATCATGTCCGTACATGGTCAGTATTTTTGTTCTAATACTTTTGTGACCATTGTTATGATGAGGTAGTTCTTTTGGATTCATCACATTGGTTTTTTTATATTTGACGTTTCAGACCAAACCAATGTGGTCCATCATCAAGAAACATTTTTGAGATATGAAGGAAAAATGATAAAACAAGCGTATATAAATACATGAAAAGTTTTTTATGAAGATATGACTCATTAAAAAATCACATCGGCATCCCTACATCTTTTCAAAAAAGTTAGATCAGATTTCCTTCTTGCTAATTGCAATCACATCCACTCAAATTGTCGGATTTTATTAGTTGTATCATGTCCATACAGGGTTAGTATTTCTGTTATAAGACTTTTGCGACCATTTTTATGATGAGGTAGTTCTTTTAGATTCATAGCATTGATTTTTTTATATTCGACGTTTCAGACCAAACCAATGTGGTCCATCATCAGGAAAACTTTTTGAGATATGAAGGAAAAATGATAAAAAAAAGTGTATATAAATACATGAAAAGATTTTTATGAAGAACCTACTTATTAAAAAATCTCATTGGCGTCCCTACATCTTTTCAAAAAAGTTAGATCAGATTTCTTTCTCGCTAATTGCAATCACATTTGCTCAAATTGTCATATTTTATCAACTGTATCTTGTCCGTACATGGTCAATATTTTTGTTCTAAGACTTTTGAGACTACTGTTATGATGAGGTAGTTCTTTCGGATTCATCAAATTGTTTTTTTTATATTCAACATTTCAGAACAAACCAATGTATTCCATCATCAGGAAAAAAAATTGAGATATGAAGAAAAAATGATAAAACAAGTGTATATAAATACATGAAAAGTTTTTAATGAAGATACGACTTATTAAAAAATCACATTAGCATCCCTACATCTTTTCAAAAAAGTTATATCATATTTTCTTCTCGCTAATTGCAATCACATCCGCTCAAATTGTCGTATTTTATTAGTTGTATCCTGTCCGTACAGGGTCAGTATTTATGTTCTAATATGGGTCAGTATGGCTTTGATAGAGGTGGGTTCTGTAGTGATCATTGACATTCCTGAGCGTTCTTTGAGGCCACTGGAGATAATTGAATGTGTAGAGAGCTTCTTCTCAATTTATACCATGGTTTTAATTTTAGAACCCTTTTAGGAGATTAGCGTTCGAGTGCCTTATATTTACAAAATGAATCTAAGTCGTCGATACGTTTTGCAATCCGAGATCTATGTGACCCTGCTACTTTAGCGCCTCTGCTAAATTTTTATCATTTTTCCAAATTTTGGAATTCTTCTAACCATACTTAGACATGGCGCCAATTCAGGACTTCGAGAGCTTTTAAATGTGAAGCGTGAAAGTCTCCTAGAGTGACTTTCTCCTAGAGTCATTAACTCACGCCTATTGTTAATTAACACGAGATTAATTTAACCATCCTTATTGAGGACTTCGGGACTTCGGATCTTTGGCACATCCAGAGTTTCTAAATGAAGAATTTGTACAACTCCCGGAGCAGTATGGGCCCAGAGTAGTACGGACAGGTGCAATAAATGTAGGATGGCCATCGTGCATGTGGGACTCTGAAAGACAACTAACTAGATTAATTTAATCAAACAAAAACAATAACCAAATCTTGTTGGTGCTAAGTTTCCACCATGTTTCAAACCTTGACATGTGGTTAACCATGTCTCATCCATGCAAATAATAACTATCTACGGAAGAGATAAACTCCTCAAATATTCCCACGTCTACAAGCCATTTTTCACCTTCCTAATCTCTTTGTTAACTTACACACTACCATCTATCTTTACACCTTTGTCACTGGGCTTTGATCCTGATCTGGAATCATTTTTCTACCCTTTGCCCATACATTTGATCCCTTTGGTAAACACATGTAGTGAACATAATGGATTGCAATGGTTACACAAGGGGGTGATTTAGTACCATCCCTGAGTTGACAGAGCAACTTACAATCTCTGCACAAGAGGGTAAACCAATACCATCCCAACACCGAGTATGTGAATATGTAAGGTATGCTCTATGCAATAAAAAATCCTATCAGTTGTTTTAAGAGGTTTTGAATAGTATTATATTGGTTAAAACCTATGGACCCTCATCCTAATCCTCCAGTATCCCTTGATTTTCCTGAACCTATTGATAATCCCCCTAATCCTGCGATTACACATCTTGTTTCTCACAAGTCTAATAATCCCCATCCCATAATTTACAAAGAAACCAGTGTTCAAACTCTAGTTCCCACTAATAATTTAACTTTCCAACAAAGGAGATCAAGATGAAGTATGACTTATATCACTAAACTGGATTTTGATTTTTTTTCATGCATTTTTTGTTTTAGTACTTTTCACGTTCCTCCATTGTTTGGATATAGTTTTTGAACCATCTCTAAGTTCACTTGAATAATGAATCCAGTAGGATTTACATGGATTTGTCTATTATTTTTATGTCATGTTCTGATATGAACCCCTGTAACGGATAAGCATCATTAGCTCTGCGAATGTAACATAATTCATAAAAGAGATTACTGAAGCTATCAACTTTTATCTCCCTTTAATTTCTCTTGTTTATGCCATTGCAACATATCAAGAATCATCAAAAGGACTTGACAAGATCCAATATATGGGTATTAATCTCGTTTATCTATTTCAAGCGTTTTTATCCACATGCACGGGAAAATATCTTAGATTATGCTCCTGTAATAGTTCAAGAAGTGACTATGCACCTATATGTTATTTTGAATGTTTTGATCTGTGAATTGATCAAATGTGAAAAGTTATTAGTCTTTTCCACATCAGTTTCTCTTGTTTAATTGAATTATGTATACAATATGGATAATCTAGGCCAATAATTTAGAGAAGTTTTCCTATTCCCAAATGTGATAAGAAAACTTAGATAGGAAATCGCAAAATACTGTCCCAATAATTTTTTGTGTGTCAAGCCCAAAGAAATTTGACGGTTTAACAACATTTTTGTCATTTTCTGAGAAACTATTGAAAGTCTTAACCCTTATAAGAGCTCTAATTGGAGTAGTAATCATATAAGACTGATTGTGTCTTCTCCTAGTTTTCCAGTTCATTTGATCATGTGGGAGGATACTCCGAAATCACAATTAATGTCCTGGAACTTTTTCTTTATAACTTACTGAAATATGTCACTGATAAAGATGAATAATTCCTGACAATGTTGTCGAATTTTCTTGCAACTTGCTTAGTTTTGTACCATACTTATCCCTTATATACACAGTTGTAGTTTTCTTCTACAAGAACATTTTGCAAAGGCAACAAGATTCCTTTTTCAACACTTTTCAGGGATAGTAATGCATTCCTATTTCTTTGATTTCAGTGGTCACATTTAAGGATGTTTTGTAAGAGAATTTTCACTTGATTGTTATTTCTAGATTTTTTTTGTATTTATTTTTATTTTCAACACCTCCTAGTATTGAACATTCCTACTTGCAAACTGTAAATAGTAAGTAGTAAACAACGAATAGGAATGAAACTATGGTATTGAAACTTACTTTTGAATGATGAATGACAAAATCATAGGTCCAATTGTAGGTGTAGGATTTCAACCCTGGAATGTGAAACAACAGGTCCAATTGTGGATGTAGAACCTCAACCTTGCAAAGTTGAAGCAAACAAGGGTGAAATATTTCAACCCTGGAAAGTGCAAGAACACGTCAAACTGCGGGTGCAGGACTTCAACATTGCAAATTTGAAGCAAACAAGAGAAATCAACAAACAACAAACTATTGATCAAGCACCAAGAGGTCCAACTGCAGCTACAAGACCTCAACTTTGCAAAGTTGAAGCAGATAGCAATAAGCAACATCCAACAAACCAACGAACCAGTGAGAAAGCAACAACTAGTGAACTAGTGAAGAATATGTGTATCTTCAATGATGACTAGATTGCATTCTAAATACAAAATAATATGAAACATATGATGTAGAAGCAACTCCATCATTATAGTCGACTATGCGAGTACCGGTGGACAACAATATTACCCAAATTCACTGCATACAAGATTGTATCCAAAAATTGGAGAAAAATGTATTGTGACAAGCCTGCTTAGTAAACATTTGACGTTGGCAGGCTTGTTAAGTAAACATTTAAGGTTGTCAAGCCTGTTTAAGGGCCTCACACTATGTAAACATTTAAAAAAGAATGCATTGTGTCAGGCCTATTTAAGCACTTAAAAAAGAGTTTCCATGCTCAAAACTTTGGCTATGTAAACATTTAAATAAAAATAATAAAAATTCAAAAACAGTGTCGATGCTCAAAACTTTGGATATGTAAACATTTAAATAAAAATAATAAAAATTCAAAAACAATCCCGATGCTCAAAACTTTGGATATGTGAACATTTAAAACATTGGGAATAGTGAAGCTGGCAATAAGACTTCGAATCTATTATCCAATGAGATGATGAAAAATATGTTTTTTTATTATATAAAAAATAATGTTTTTAGTTCTCTAGTTCGAACAATAGAGATTGTGCGAAAATTTATAGTCAAAGGACAAATTAATATGAAGTCAACGAATTGTCGATCACTATAGTCCCTCTATGCCTTCGGCAGGGACTAATAACAAGATGATAAATTTTAATAATTTATTGCAAAAAAACAACGAAGTGTATTTATAATTGTATTTATAACTCAAATAATAAAATGATAAATTTTAAGAAATTATTGCATTAAAAATAATGAAGTGTATTTATAACTTATTGTGTGTGTTTAATGGTTAAGAACATGTGTTTCCTATTTGGGGTCACTCTTCAAATCTATAAGGGATAGGGTATATACACCTTCGTAGACTTTAACACTCAAATCCTTGTGCTAAAGAGGTCCCTTGTCTCAAGAACAAAAGGATCCTGACTTGGTCATGACATTAAAATTAGATTATTATTATTAATAATGTAATATTGTCATTTAAATAGCTTTTAAATATTAACTTTAAAAAGTATAATATTTATAATAAATAATAATAATAATATATGTTAATCAAATATGAAATATTACAAATATGATATTGATATAAAGATATTATTATCTCTTTTTATTTGTGTTTAAATCTATTTTAAATTTAAAAAAAAAAATGTATTTCAACAAATTTATTTTTTTCAATATTTAATAAATTTTAAGTTNCCACCAGTGGTTAAATTTGACGAGTATTTATTTTTTATTTTATATAATAACAATATATATTATAATATAATATAATAACAATATATTATATAACATAATAACAATTCTTGAATTTGAATGTTGATTTTTGTGTAAAGCATACATAACACAAGTTATAAATTCTATAGCAAAGGTCATGCATAGTATATGTTACAAATTCTATAGAAGATGGAGGTTGCAACTTGCAAGTTTCAAGCAAAGCACATTGCATAAGTTACACATATTATAACAAAGGATCTCCAAGTGCACACTTGGATGCTCACAACTTACAAATCACAAGGATTCTTTGGAAATTAGACTGTATCACATCCTACTTGAATGCAACTATCTAGAGAGGTAAAACACCTTCTTGCACACTTAGTTTCTCAATATATTTGGTTTTTGAGAATCCACATTTAAATACCTTCCCACTTATGTTTTTAACGTCTTCTTGAATCTTTATAATAAGAATAAACATGGGTGCAACCAACCTCTCACAAGCTCTATTTTTTTTCATTTTCCTGTAAGCTATAGGAATCTTGGAATCATTATACTACTTAGTGTTTGATCTATTGTTTTTGTACAATGATTAGATCTATGTGGCAAAGAAAGAAGTCATAACCTCTTATTTGTTGATTTTCAAAATTGAAATTGTGTGCAAGTTGTTATATCAAGGTAATATGTTAAACGTTTTTGTTTATGTTTTTAATGGTGTTGTATTTCATGTGAAACAATTTGATGATGATTTGTTAAATGCAATTTCATAACAATTTTATATTGTGCCTGGAATGTTTTTTTATTTACAATAAAAATGAAAAAAACACATATAACACATAATATTTAAATGACGAGAAAAAATATAAAAAAAAGTTTAAAAAAAAAAACTATAATAAAAATTTTACTTCAAGGGTAAGAGTGAACATCAAATTTATACCATGTTGTTAACATTAAAAAAAACCACATAACTCATAGGACAACAACTTAAAATGCTTTAATTTCTCAAAATAATACTAACCATTATACTTTGATATCGATAAAAAAAAATTTATTAATTATGTTTTAGATGCTTACAATAGATTTTCTAATAATGATTCTTAACGACAAGATCTAATTATGAATGTATTCGTATCCTTACAAAGGAATGTTTTGAGTGGAAGCTTTTAGAGAATAATGATAAATTAGGCCTCTCAAGTTGTGATACAATAATGATAAATTGTGTCTTTTTGGATGCCTTGTCATATATTTATGTGTGCATGTCCTCAAGAATATAGACCTTTTAAAATGGATATTTTGATTATTGATTTCAACATATGCATATATAATTAAAAGTATTGAGAATATTCTTTAAGAATCTAAAATGATAAGATTGTGAAGATAATTTTTTTAAGACATATATGATGTGTTGAGTTTGGCATGTACTTAATATATGTATGATGTATTGATTTGAACAATATTGTAGTAGTGTAAAATGATATGGTTACTAATGATATAGTGGGAAACAATTTGGTGCATTGATGTGGTATATTGTAAAATAATTTAGTGTATTGATTTAACTAATGCTATATTATAAAATGATTTTTTTTTTTTTAGTTTTGTTGGATAGTTTAATTGGTTTGAACAAACTATTTCAAGGAAACGTTTATCATGTGCTCCATGTTTGTAGTCCGATTGATGTTTGAGTCTCCAACTAATTCTTGTTGGGTTACTAAATTCAATTGTTGCTTGCAATTGAGATACCCTCCATCCAATTATTTCGAGGAAGCGGGGGCCATCCCACAAGGTTTTCCTTGAAGCATATCTAAATGAAGGGTAGCTCAACTATAAAAAACAACAATAATCGGTAAGAAATAGGAATTGATAATACTTTAACCTCAATCTAACTAGAATAGAGGACCCCATGATGAACTCTACCTTGAAATAGTTCGTTTGAACCGATTGAGCCAACC
>SNQJ01S0045254.1:904-13374 GCA_010110895.2 Picea sitchensis | reverse complement strand
TAACTACCATAGTGGCCCTTTATTAATATAGTGGACCTAGTCCACCTTACATTGAATGACCACATTCTCATATATTAAATGACTTCCACTAATAATACATAACCACATTCCCATTGGGTACCTCCCTAGGTACCCCATATTACTTCCCTAGGTATACTACATGGTCTAGCTCTCTTTTTTTTCAAAATCCATGGAGCTTCTGCATATGTTTCATTTTCCTTGTTTGGCCACAAATTTCTTCTATCAATTTTGGTACATGAATGAGAAATATCTCTCCTCGAAGACAAGGTGTCCTTCTCTTTTCTTGATATATGTTGAAA
The DNA here is from genome assembly GCA_010110895.2 of Picea sitchensis. Lineage (NCBI taxonomy): Eukaryota > Viridiplantae > Streptophyta > Pinopsida > Pinales > Pinaceae > Picea > Picea sitchensis. The sequence goes on along the minus strand of SNQJ01S0045254.1, from coordinate 13,054 downwards.
TATAGAATCTGGGAAATTTTTAAAGATGTGCATAGGATCTAATAGGTGAGATATTAATAGATCCTTCTATTAAGGGAGCTCATAAAATATGGATTTCCTTTTCATTCCTTCTAGCATATTAACTACAACTTCTTATGGTTCTTCAATTGAATCACCCTGGTCAAAAAAATCCTCCAATGCTTTCAATTTAGAATCTTCATACTTCTTAAGCCAATCACCTAGATCCATAATCATGGGAGGGCCTCTATTTTCAACTTTTACATCAAATTGATTCTTCAGACGATTTCTAAACTTGCAATCTGGTGGTAGAAAAACCTTGTTGTTTGCATAAATAAATTTATGTAGATCTTTAGAATATCTCCCTTGAAATTGATCTGCACATCTTGGAAATGCAAATATAACCTTTGTTTGAAGCCTTGCAATTCAATAAGTAATGTTAATAATATCAAAATAATAGTATAAAATTAGGTATGAAAGTTGGGATGAAAATAAATTATGAGTGTGAATAGTAAATATTTTATCTTACCAGAACAAACACTAAATCTTGGGAAATCATGAATAATCCAACATAGCACACCATAAAACATGAAGGCCCTATTTGATGGAGGATGTGATATGTCATACATTCGTATTCCTTTCCATAGAAGTTGGATCTCATCAATAAAAGGTGCAATATAAACATCCATGTTTTAAACTTGATTTTTTCCTAGAACAATGAGAGGAAGCATAAGGTGCTCCTTTCTAACACTCATCCATGGGGGGATATTGTATATTATCAATCCGACTAGCCAAAGACTATAATTTGAGCTCAGGAAAGATAATGGGCACTCTCCATCAATTGCAAGACCAAACCTAATACTACATTGTTCATCTTTGAATTTACTTCGCCATTTTTCCTCTCTGTGTTTCATTGCATTGGAGTCAACCAAAATTTTCATGAATCCATATTTACTCCTATTATTGGCATGATAGTCCATAAATTGTGAAAGTGACTTGCAATGAAACATTCATTGAATTCTAGGTATAATTGGCATGTGACATAAAACCTTCTTTGGAACTGTAGGAACTTGTACATCTATACAATATCTCTTCTCTTTGCATACAGGGAATTCTACCTTGTTTTGATATTCATCTCTATATAAAATACAAAAAAATTACATGAATTAATTTGCTTATATTCAATCCCCAACTCAACCAACAACTGATGTGCTTCACTGCAAGTTGATGGCAACACATTCTCTTCAGGGAATATTTTTGTTTTTAGTGCCCTGTAAGATTGCCAAAGATTAAATCAATTGAATGTTTGATTTATGATGAACACGTTTGATATGTCAATCTATACTAGGACTATTTATATACAATATATGGTTTTAAAATCCCCTCAAAGAAGTATAAACGAAATTGACAAATGTTTACAAATTATGTACACCAATTGATAATGCAAAGTAAGAAATACATTTCAACTCACTTCAATAGGGTAGTGAATAATTTGTATGGCCAACCAAATAGTGACTTGATTTCTAATAATATCAATGTGCATGAAATTTTTGAGGTTCTACTTTCACCCGATATGAACACGGGTGTCTTCATGACTTGCTTGATTGAGTCTTTCAAGTTGTTATCATCAAGATTACGTTGGTGGTAATTACCCTCCTATCATCGTTATTGTCAACGATATGATCATTATCATCATCATTTTTTCCATCCCCAAAGAAACCTATAAGCACTTCATTCAATCCTTCTTCATGCACTGCATTTTCACTATCATCATCATCATTAAAGCTATGTGGCATGTCATCAATGTATGCTAATCTCATCATCTCTACAAATTTAGCAATTGGTAGTATTCTCTTCAATGTTGCTCTTTTCACCCTGGTATGGTTTAAAGAATGGTTTGGATCATCACATCCAAATATTAATAACCCAGGTTGATCTTGGGTATTAGTAGGTGTATCATCAATATCTTCTACCTATCAAAAAACACAAGCATTATTTAATGTTTGGAAACAATTGGATTTCAAAGAAATATAATCAAATTTGTCTTAACCAATAAAATTATAGAATGTGTCAACATATATACAACAATTGAATAACAAAAAAATATTTTATAGACTACGTATTTTATACAACAATTTAAAATAAAACACAATTTTGACAACATAGTTTATAAAATGTCAATCCACACTCATAAATTATTCTTTGGTTTTCTACCCTTAAGAACATCCTTAGGGAGACCTTGTTCTTCCCTTTTATTTCACACAGGAGTGTTTTTTAAGAAGGGGTAATTAATCAATAACTCGTCCCTAATGGTAAGGTCCATAATAGCCTCAACCATTATCAATCTGTCCACCTATCTTTTCTTATCTCCATCTTTATCATTTATAACTTCAACAAATTGATTGTTCGGTCTTACAGTAGGGTTCCTTTCCTTACTACTATTTATAAAACCTGCAATATTTTTCTGTCTATGGATGTCCATCTATATACATAAGATGACCTATATTCATTTCTTTTCCATTTCCCACTTGGAGACGATGTGTATACATATTCAAATTTAGACCATATGCTAACATGCTAGGCTTATATTCTACTATCCTTCTCCATTCACCATTGTAATATGACGAACCATAACATGGCATTAATTTCCTAGTGGTTTGTTGTGAATTGTTTCTACGTTTAGATCCCACATGGAAATTTTGGACGATAAAGAGGCCTAGATTTGCTCCATGAATATTGGAGGGTCGTATCATGTAGTTTTATCCCAAAAATTGAAACATCTCATACACTCTAGGTAGTTGTTGATCACTGGGACAAGAGAAATATAGTCGATGATCAAATGTCTCTTTGTAATTGATCTCAAACTCAGGGCAAGTCATCATCTTAATTACATCCATTCTCATAGGGTATGTATTCCACCTTACCCTTGTATTTAAGAAAATTATGCATCTTTAAAGCGATTCTTTTTCTGTTACTTGTTTTCATCAAATCCTCATCTTCGAAGCTGGTATATGTGCACATATTTTTGTTAGATGTATCATTTCATAATTTTTCATCACCATCTAGGCTAGAAGTTGGTGCTCTAGGAAACTTTAAACCAAGAAATTTATCCTACAAGTATTCATTAAGAAAAAAATATTATTTTAATAATATAAAACAATGTTTAAAATAAGTATACATATTATTTATATCAAATTGGAAAATTCCTTACCACAATTCCTATTGGATTTGAATCGATTGGAGGAGGCATACTACCCACTATAATCTCATAATCTATGTAATGTCTTTGTACAATCACTCGTTTGAATTGTTTCTTTCCACGACATACAGAACATCCACAAACAACAATTTTCTCAAAGTATTCATCCCATGTACTATAGTCCTGACCAACCTCTTGTTCAGTGCAATCATTTGTTGTGTTTGCAGGATCCATTGTCATATCCTCTTCCACCCACTGTCCTCTATGTGATTTAATAGTTTTAGGTCCACGTCCATGTACATATCTTTTTCTTTTGCTAGTTGAATGTTGAGGCTCTACATTTTCTCCAATATCCATCTAAAATAATCAACAACATGCATTAATTTATGTCAAGATTGGATAATACACTATAAATTTTAATAATATTGTAAAATAATATGGATGTATCACAAAATTCCATTAGATTAATTTTTCCTAAGTTAAGTCAAAATTTGAGTACATGATGTCTCGCGTCATCTGTTGTGTCCTCATTTGATATGACACCATAATTTTCCATGGCCTCATCTGGCTCATGTAATACACAACATAGTCAATAATGTTTAGATACCAATTATATCATTTCAACAAATATGCTATCCAACAGAAAACCTCACCTTGGTCATATATTTGACATATTGATATCATGTTTTGGAGTTGAAAAAAAAACAATTTTACGACCCTAGGTATATACATCGAGCTAAGATTTCAACAAGAAAAGTATCCAACATCCCTATCCCACATGGCCTTCCTAATTTTCAAAAATTTCCCTTAATCATAGAACCATATTTGATCACCATTCTTGTGCATTTTCAACCAATAAGTTTGACCTCAAAGGCATCACGGAAAAAAAAAAAAATTATCTCCTCTATGTTGTAGCATTTGTGAATTCATAAAGACCTTCCTCCTTTGTTTGAGGTTGCTTTGTCTTCTTACCTTTATTGTATCTACAGATTATGTTGTCATAACCTCTTCCACCCACTTTCCTCTCTGTGATTTAGGAGTTCTACGTCATCCACGCCCTCTTTCCATGGCCTCCTCCGGATCTTGTTACAAAACAATGACAATAATTTTTAGTACACCAATCAAATCCATTATCATCTAATAAGTTAGGGAAAATAGGGCCACAAGTCAAAATTAGCTTGGGATCAAATGATAGAATATGAGGAAAGAAACATGATGGTAGTATGAGGGAAAGAGACATGCAAGAAGACAATTTACATGTATAATTTTAGCGTATTTCATTCACCATTACTCCTTTCATATCTTTCCCTTTCATGAAACAATCAAAACAACAATGGGTTCGAAATAATCCATGTTTCATTTCATTGCAAAAATCTCCATTCAATATAAAACTTGGTTGCAGGCACTCAAAGTCAAGCCTACAATACTATAAACATGTTGAATGAAAATTTGATGTTAAACAAACTAAAACTTATGCCTATCTTCAAATCATGGGATATCATTAAAATTTGAGCTATGTGTGTATTCAAACAAATCAATTCACCCCACCATAACAACATATTAAGAGATCAACACTATATTCATCCATACACAACCTTCATTATACATAAAAGAGGTGCATTCAAATTCCAAAATAGAATGCAAATAAAAAATCTTTGACAACCTACTACAAGGGACATCTTATATGGATTTAGCTTATTTTTTGAATAACAAAGTATCTCAAATAGAATATTTTCATGAATACACGAGGATTGAAATGCCTATGCATTACATATTACTATGCATGCTTCAACAAGATTTTAATAAAGTGTTATTCATAATATTCCCATTCCAGTAGATGAAAATCAAATTCTTTTATAGTATACAATAAATTATATAGGGTTTATGCAAAAATTAACCAAAATATCAAATGGACAGAGGCCATGTTTATCTATCAAAACCTAATTTTTATGTAAACAACCCAGATGATACACTGTTGAACATGTCATGGATTTTACTTAATACCATCAAGGGAAAAAATTTCCATGGTAGAATACTCAAGAAAATCAACCATATTCACATTTATTCAATGAACCTTTTGGTATTGAATCACCAAATTATCATACCCACAACATTTGTGAACTTAGTGACCAAACTACCATTCTTCCCATGTCTCTTATCCCTCACTTGGAAACCAAGGTATTAAATTTCATTTCAATTTCACACTAGTACTCAACTCCATAGGTCACAACCAACATGCTTGGTTCTACCAAATTTTGATAACCACTCCACCAACACTAGAGCCACTCAAAAATTTATTGAAGTAGAATATGACAGATAACATTCAATACTACACGCTCCTTGCCATAAGAAAGATCTTGTACACTCAAAAAATGATGTTTTGATGTAATTTCTTCCAAATCTAGACCATATCATCATTACTTCATCTCAATTGGGCGATGTGTTTCCTACTATGATTCATCTCTAGCCATTGCTCACACATCCTAACCAATTTCACATTCAACCTTCACAATTTGTTCCTTGTCTTAGTGCCCACGTAGATTTCATACAACATTCCATGACGAAAAATTCATTACACTGGTGGTAGTCGAGAGATTAAACACTCAATTAGTCATGGCATGCTTTCTTTACTATCATCTAACTTATGAAGGCTTATGCGAACACAATTGAGAGTGATTTTCCTCTAATTTTTAATTATTCTTCCTCCTATATTTCTCTACTTTGTGAGACCCTGAATGATCATGTGGTATTTGTGCCAATGGAGTGATTATATACATGACCTATTTTTGTGATTTATTAACAACACAGTCTTGTAATACAATGATCAATCTCCAATGATGCTAATTTATTGTCTTTCCACCCTTGAAAATTATATATGATTTATCTAGCTCCATCATTGGGGTGTAATCAATAGACCTAAGAGTGGATCTGCCTTGAAAGGAGGGTCTAGGTAGCAATGGAGTTGTGTAGTTGAGTATACACTTTTGTAGGTGTCATGATTATAATCTTGTATTTTACAAAAATGATATTGGGGCTACATGTTTGAAAAATCTTATGGAAGACATCAATGGGATGTATTTTTAATTGATCTTCCACCTCTTGTTCTTAGGTAGGTTGGTATTTTTTCCCAGTGAGAACTTAAAATCATACCTTGATGAGATAAAAAAAATAAGTAAGATTTGGTAGAGATTCTAATACTTGGTGGATTACATCCTTGGATGAATTTGAGAAAGGGGTCTTTGTTAATGGCACAAACTCTTTTAATGGAAAGTTGTGAGGAGAAGCATCTATAGAAGGAATTTTCGAGACACTAGTTTCTCTTGACATGGGGGAAGTTATGAAAATTTAATTTCTTTCTAATGCAAGGGGAAAATATAGATTATTGTTGGGCGGTGAGGTGCTTTTATTTGATTGGAATTTTTAGGTGGAGTAGGGAATTGTTATGATTGTTTCATTGGAGGATTTTGAGTTGATTGGTGTTTTTTTAATCCTTAGTGCAATTTCCATAATCATGGCATGGATCATTGCAGTTTGATTGAATTTTCTTATAATTAAGAACTTGTATGTAGATCAATCCTTCCAAGTTGAGTTGAATCACTTCATAGATACCCTTCTCTAAGTCAAATTCCATATAGATGTGAACACATGAGTATTATTTCATCTTTGGATCCACCCTATCAATGTACTAACCAAGGGAATTTTAATTGTAATTAACTTTTGGTCATGCCAAAATATTAGTGAGAGTTTACACAATCAGACCCAGGCCAACACCATTGTGGTTCTATGAAATTTAATTGTGGTTTTCTACCTTCTATATGACATGTTTTTCTCTTATTTACCAACATAACTCTTAATGAGGATTTTAAGTGTGTTATTTTTGTGGAAAAGTGGAATTTCTGCAAACACCCTTTCTAGCAGTTTGCTAAACCTAGTTTTTCTCCCTTGCACTCAACCCCTTTTCATCATCCCACATAACCATGAATTATTTATTTTTCACCATACCTTCACACATGATATAATGGATTTGAATTCCTTTCAAGATCTCCATGACTATGTTTACTTGCTAAAACCATAGCCAAACCTTCACTACCAAAACTAGATATCCTTGATTTAGACAACCCTTCCAAGCGTTATAAAATTCTTTCCTCAATGACCACCCCATCCCCAACCACTATCTCCTCTATCTACCATAACAATTTCCAAATAAAACAATACCTATCCCAATTGATTGAATGAAATATCACATGCCATGAGCTATTTTATGAACTTCATATTATTTTTATACCCCATCCTCAACCCTACTATATAGGATAGGTCAACATTTAGGGAACCTCTATCCTCATCACACAATTCCACCAAATTATCGTTTCCATTGAGCATTTCATTAACACAATATATTGTCATGCAATTCCACTAGACTACACATATATTATCTTAGGATAGCTTTGTGATATTAATCACAAGCCATCCATGATGGGAATCAAAACACATATACTAATGAGTTCCTATGTCAATTCTACCAATTATGTTCTACCACACCTCCATATCCTTACAAACCCCATTTATTAATATGAACTATTGTTGTTCATCAAACCTTACTCAACTACTACCTTTATGTGTCATTCAACAACTCAAGGTAGATAAATTAAATAAGCCTTCTCCCCCTACACTCCAAGCTATTCTAGAAACCTACAATGTTGTTTTCACTGTGCCTCATTTCCTACCTCCACTATGTCCCATCCACCTTTCTATTGATCTCATACCATGTGTTTTCCTTCCTAGTTACCCCACCTACTACTTCTCCATGGTTGAGCACAATATATTTGGGAAACTATTTTAGACTCATCAATGAAGGAAAAATTCAACCAAGTACGTCTTCTTGTGGCTCACTAGAGTTTCTTATTCCAAACAGAGAAAAGAATGAATGTAGTCTTGTAACAAATTATCACGCCCTTAATAAGATTACAATAAAAATATATATATCCTTTGCCATGTATCAAGGATCTCTTTCATCAATGTAATGGTTCCTTGTATTTAACCAAAGAGGATCACACCTTCAAGTATGATAAGGCATGAATAAATTCATGTGATTGATTAAAAACACCTTCAAAACCAAATTTAATATGTATGAATGGCTTGCAATTCCCTTTAATCTTATCAATTCTCCATCAATATTCATGAAAATTATCAATGATATTTTTAGACCGCATCTAGGACATATTATTGTGATATATATTGATGATATTCATTTTTTAGCTAGACATGGGATACCCATATTCAACATGTGAAAATTATGCATGACATCTTCCACAATCATCAATTGTAAGTCAAGTCTAAGAAATCATATTTTTTCTAGAATTCTATCTCATAATTGGGGTTTCTTATTGCTCAATCTTGTTTGTCAAATGTGAGTTGGTGGCTTCACTCAATGGCTAATTTCTACTTCAATATATGCCCTCAAATTTTTCCTTGGTGGTATCATTTACTATTGGACATCTGTGCAACACTGCTCTCACCTTATTTACACCTTGCATAATCTCTAATGTCAATCTCTAAGTTTTCCCTTGTCCTAAGTCTCCTAGTTTATGCACTACACTAGGCTCTTTTTTCACTGACTCTTGCACCCCAAAGAGATTATGTTGACACCCAAAGTCGGCGTGGATTGGGAAACATTTAGTGCCAACTGGTGGTTCAACAAAAAAAAATGGCATATGGGCCAGAATGAAAACACATTTTCAAAAGACATGGGTGCGACTAAAGCATGGGTTGGGGTTTCCTGAGGTCGAAATGAGGTGAAAATTGCCAAAAACGAGGTGGAATCAAGATGGAATTGAGCTGGACAGAGCTAAGATCGAGTTGAGATAGATGTAAAATGATTTGATCTTAGATTGAACCAAAATTCTCTTGGAACCTTTCTATTTTCCCAATTTTGTTTGTGATCATTTCTTCTTGAATGAAGTTGCTAGACAATACAAAAAATGGAGTAATTTTATTTTTCATAAGAATAAAAATTTATTCCTGACCATGCCTATCTGATTTGATGGAATTTTGGTGAAATATATAATATAGTTGATTGATAACACTGGAGTTTGGATTCATTTAAACTAATAGAGGATAATGTTTTTCCAGGAAGCAAGAAGAGGAGAAAAAACTAGGAAGAAGGGAGAAGAAATAATCACCTTTGAAAATCATGACCAAATCATGATCAAGTCAACTTGCACAAATCGTGATAGAAGGGATTTTACCTAGCTCTTTTAAAATTTCAAGCAAAGGGAAGGAAGCAAAATCTAGCCACAATGAGGTAAGTCGTTGTCAATTTATAGATTTATAATTGTCTCAAAAAAAAAAATTATTATTCAAAAATTTAAAACAAAAAAATTATTTTATATATCTAGGAACATGATACTAACCAGGATAAACATGCCTCGGCTTCGATATTGGGGATGGAGGTGGTTAAAAAAAATGATGGTGTAGACTTGAAAATGCTTGCAAGATACATAGAAAAATGATCCACTAACACCCATGAAACATTGCAATCAAATCAACCATGTCAAAGGGAATCAATTGGTTTCCCAATCACTCTTGGATCGAGTAGAAGATAAAGGAGGAAATAATTGATGATAACCTCTAAGAATTTGGAACAAAGAGCGGAGACCTCCAATGTCGAAGCCACTCCTCGAACCCAAAATTCTTCCACCACGTCATGTTTTGGATCTTACATTGGTACCTATGATACAAGGATATAATACGACATGGTTTTAGGTGAAATTCAAATGTCAGATGTTGGGAAGGTTTTTGTGAACAGGTTGAAGGAATCATGCCTTCAATGGTCCAAAGACCATCTCCATTTTCCATTCTCAAAGATACCAATGCACCTGTAAGTTGTAATTCACAACATGGAGTCTAAATTTGGCATAGGTTGGTCAGTAAAAAAGGTGAAAATACAAATGTATCATAATTGCAAGAGATTCAGGTGCAACCAAACAAAGAAGATAAAAAAACTCCTGCTCGAGAAAAGGCTCAAAAAAGGCCAATTGATGTCAGTTTAAAAGTGTGGAAAGAACTTGTAAAATTATATGACAAGTTGGATGCATGGAGGAAATCTGGTGAGGAGAGTACCCATGTATTTGAATTTTCTCATAATATTATATCAAAATTCTTAAATGATTTTTATATTTTATTTGTGAATACTTAAATTGAATTAGTGTATGTTTTAGAACAAGGCCTCCAAAGATAGGCTTGCAAAACTCCATGCCACGCATCATAGTGGCCAAAAAGGTGCTACAGGCCTTGATCTCCACATTTGTAAGTATATTTATTATGTGAAATGATATTTTTTTTAGTTCCTAGAAAAAATTAAATGATTACATATTTATTAGTTTAACTAGTCCATGTGCCATGTTTTGACAGGAGGACAAATATGGTCAACATCCTACACATTTTGAAAAATAAATGTTACTAAACAAAAAGTGGACCGACTTTGTAATCTGGATGGAAAACGAGACATCAATAGTATTGAAGGATCCCTTTCCTTTTTTTTTCCTAGTTTTTGTCAATGGCTCCCCATTTGGACATCCTTGCCCTTTATTTCCTTTGAATTTTATGAACTTGTGAAATGTTCCTTGCAATTTTTGGAGTTTGGAAATACTAACCCTTGTTTTGTGGCTCTTGATAAAAAACATAGTTTTCCTAGCAGGGCTTTTCCCCTTCCATTTAATTTATTTATATTTGCCTACTATTTGGATAAGCTGGATTCTCATCCAACATTCACAGGGCCTTCTTTCCCTTGGATCATGAATTGGATGTGAATAGTTAAAAATGGTGGTAACCATTCTTTGATTATATAAGGAATTGTTTTTCCAATGTAGGGGGGAAATGGAGCACAAAAAACTTGAACTTTCATGTTACTCTACCCTATGATGGGTTTTTGAAAATTCTCTAACCTTGTATGGTGGTTTGTTCTTCCATCCCATCTTTTTTTCCAACTTGAATTTTTTTTTTTTAATTTGTCTCCTCCTTTACACTTGGCCCTTACCAACATTGACTTGCTTCATTAAACTAGTTGTTCCAGTGCTAGTTGTTATAAAACTATAATTCATAAGATCATCTGTTGACTGGAAATTTTTCACTCTGGGTGTATAGGTTTGCAAATAATATTACATCTCTGCAAATTATTTTCAAGGGAAACAATGCACAAAATCCACATAATCCTCTTATCCTGAGTTTTGGAGCAAATATGACTTTGCGATCATAGAGTAAAGAAAATGCATAAATGAACGGTTTAGAGGTTGGCACTGAGATCTACGGTCCACAAGATTTTCTGGAACCCCCGACCATTCTACCTTTAACGGTAGGGGGGGGTCCAGAATCGGGTATAAAGACGGCGTGCATCTGAATGGCTGAGAGGTCGGTGCATAGATCTATGGTTGAGATTGAATTCCGGACCCCCCCGACCGTTCTGCCTTTAACGAGGGGGTGGGGGGTCCAGAATAAGGAGTTTTTTCCTGATGGACCCTGTCCCAATGTGTCACCCATCCATTACACCAGGCCTCCTCCGCTCCATGCCACATCCTTCATCCGCGCTGCACCTGTCAATTCCTCACCCTTCATTTCTTCACCCCTTCGCCAATCTTACCCCTCCATGAATAAACAGACTCAGGATAAAAACTTTAGGTTAATAGTTATGATTAGACCTGTTAATGATAGATTAATTAATTAATAATTTAGTAGCATGTTAATATTTAATCAATTGTTAATTAATTAAATTAGTATTTAAGTTAATAGTTAAGTTAGTTTAGTAACTAGGTTAGTTTTTATTCATTAATATTTAAAAAAACAAAAATACTACACTATCCTAAGTCTACCCAGCCCCAAATCCTGCTCACACCAAAGCTCACATGAAAATCCCAAATCAAAATCAATGAACAAGAAATTTTCCGGACCCCCCCTCACCA
>SNQJ01S0045253.1:49586-63413 GCA_010110895.2 Picea sitchensis | reverse complement strand
AATACAAAATAAATTATTTCAATAATAATTTTAATGGAGAAATTAGAAGTGGACCCAACCCTAAAATAAGGAAAGTGGCGCCAAGTGACCTAGAAGATGTTTTTAAGGAAGCTACTTGGAGAGTATAAATAAGAGGCAAGGCTATCTCATTTGAATCACACTTGAGAATATTGAATATCGATAGGTGTCTGAGGTAAAAAAATGATATCTAAGCTGAAATTCTAAGGAAAGTGAAGAAAAGAAGGTTGAAATGCAAGGAAGGATAAATTCTTTTGATGGTGCTTTCTAAGGTATGTTATTTTCATGTCATCTCCCCATTTTCGCTATAACTTTGTTTCTATAATGATTCAGATCCTGAAATTTCTATGAAAGTGAGAAAACATATCCAAGTAGCTTTGGTTAAAAATTTATCTTTTGGGTTGTTGTATTGTGGGATTTACACTCTGTGGAAAATAGGGTTTGTGGCCAGTCCTAAAACTAGTCAAAATCAGGTGTTTTGGGTAAAAACGTCATAACTTCTTCATAACAGATCCAAATTCAGTGAGACAAAATGTGTTGCTTAGGTTACAGTATTTATTATTCTTTGTAACAGTTTCAAATCATTTCATCAAACATTTTGTGTGGTGCACGCTCTACAAGATCACTCTCTAGAATAAGCCAAAATTCAGCAAGGTATGTCAGTTTTGCTATAAATCCTTTTCTGAGAGGTTCCAAGTAGTGCCACTTGGATGAATTGTATAAAACACATTGAATAATTTTTTTTATCAGTTTTATATCTTTATACATTACAGGTTCAAAGTTATGATTACTTCAAGTTAGCGTTGTTGACTAATCAAAAACTAGGCATGTGAGACTAAAGAAAAGTTTGATGAAAATGCTAGTCTCTTGTTTTTAAAGTTAAGGAAGATTTGCAGGAATGTGATTATAGATCTACAAATCAGATTTGGATGATGAAATTGATGAGGGATTTTGGTTGAGGTACATGTTCAGTACATGGTTGAGACAAGTAGTTGATGAGTTGGCACATACATGAGGTGTATAGTTGATGATGTTGGTACATATTGATGAGTCATAGTTGATGAGTAGTTGACACATGATTGGTACATACTTGGTAAATGGTTGGATGCACTTATTTATGGTATAGGTTGATTACAGGTTGGTGCATGGTTGATGCACTTGTTTGTGGTACATGTTGATTACATGTTGAGGTACAGGTTGATGCATGGTTCAGATTTATTGGTACAAGTTTACAACGGTATATCTCACAGTGATAGTTTGACAGTGGTTCCATCATTCTACTTTAGGGTGGCAGGACAGGGCAAGGATAGGTGGTTGTAGCCACCTTCCGATTGTAGCCGGAGAACATTGGGGGTTGTAGCCTCCGTCTGGTTGTATCCAGAGATTTGGGGACTTGGAGCTTCCTTCAGGTTGTAGCCTGAGAAACTAGGGGGTTGGAGCCTCCTTCTAGTTGCAGCTGGGAAACAAAGGAAGTTGGTACTTCCAATGAATGTAATTCTTCGAGACATATAAGAAAAAGCATTATGTTGTTTTCTCCCAATTTGGGTTTCCACGTAAAACACTGGTGTACTATGCATGTCTGTGATTATTTATTTATTACTGCTCATTATTGGATAATAATTCTACATTGATATAAAATTTGAAGAAAAATAATTATAATTACGTTATTACTGATTCAACCCCCCTCTCAGTAATCCAACAGAAATTACACAGTAGGAAATCAACATCTCAACAACTGATTATCAATTAAGTACCGAGCCTGCCCCTCATTCATCAATTTTGGCCATTACTTTACCTCTCGATGAGCAACAACTAGAGGTCGAACTTTCGGGACATACAAAAGAAGTTCAAGAACCCAGTCTTGAACAAATATACACAGTCGGGATCCTGGCAAACATTCTTACTTGGGGAGGGAAACAAATCCCTAAACCTGTGGATGATGTCATCGATATACAAGCCATCACCTATGACCAAAAGAGGAAATCCATCATGAAGAGAACCACCAAGAAGAGGAGGCTTACTCTAGAAAACTCCATCCTCATCACCACAGAGGAGAAATTAATTAGCATGGAGCATTCCAAGACGTCCAATCTTATCATCCCAAGGATGACAATCATAGATTCCACCCTGGATAGAGCGAGGAAAGATGAAGAGGAGTTGGTCATTGTGATGAAAGAGTTGGAGCATTTTCCCCATTTGGAGAAATATTATCAGGACTCCACGCAGGCCACGATGTTCATGAGAAGTGAATTCTAGGAGGCCTACAATAAATTCACGAATGAGTGGCACCTTTTCACTGCAGGGATAGCCAATTTCCAAGAAGACACCCTTATGGATCTAGAAATGTGAAAGGACATGGAAATATGGTATGAGAAATCCCACCAAGAGGTGGAAATAATTTATTATATCAACATGGTTCAAAAGGGTCGAGACACCGAAGAGCATGGTATTTGGGTGCAAAGGGACAGCAGCACTGACCATATAAGGAATTTAGCCGAATATTGGGTGAAATGGCCCAAGAACCTCATCAATATATCTAAGATAAATGGGCCAAAGGAACTAGGCCAAGATTAATTGGGCGATGAGGGACATCCGTCTCCCAGAATTTGGCACACCTGAGGACTTTGTCGACTTGCCTGACATAGTGAAATTATATTTAGAAAAAGACTCATCGTGGACTGCGGAGATAGAAAAAGTGGAAAACATGGAACCAGGTTAGGTACAACAGTTCATGGAGCACCCTATCAAGGCTCAGACAGTGTTACAATAGTTAAGTGCTAAAGTAGCCAAGTATCGGGCACGGGAAATGGAAATAAAGGAGACCCTTTCGGCCCCAATGGACCAACACAGATTCTCGTATGCCAACACATGCAAGGAACTCTTCATAAAATGGTCGGAGTATGAGAATATTCATCCACTCAAGTGAAATCATTTGATGACTATTAGAAGACAGAGTGGAGAAAGCACCAGGTGGCGATATTTTTTTTTACTTAGCATGCACTTTTGATAGTTGTTTTTAGTTAATAATTTTTTATAAATAGGAGGATCGACATGTTAGAGGAGGTCGATGGTTTTTGCAAAGACCCTCATTTTTGGATTTGTAAAGAACTATTTCAGAGCTACCTTAATTGAGAAGTCATGTTTAGGACCAGAGACAAATTTATGTTTTTCATCAAAGGTGTGTGTGATTGGATCTAAAGAAGAATTATTTCTGACTTTATCTCATGAATGGATGTTGCAATGAGTAAGAGCCTCTGAATCTATTGATAAGTTATCTGATTCAATATTTTTTATAGTTCTTCTCTCTAATGATGGAAAGAAAATCGTTTTGTTAATATGTGATTAATGATTAGAGATAAGGAAACTATTTTTTTCCATCCTTTATTGCATGTATGTTTTCTTTCGATAAATGTATCTCAGTCAATAATTGTGATACCAACAAGTTAATGTATTAATACTAGGCTTGTCATAAGTGTAAGAACCATTGTCTGCATGCTTGAGCATGAGGTTTATCCCTAGCTTAGCCTTCTTTAGTAGCTAATCATTTTCCCTTTGTTACCCAGTTGGTTTATACCAACACACTTCTTGTATCAGACCCACCTATAAGACAAAATACAAAAAAGAGAACGTTCGAGCTGAAGGAGGATTTTTCGCGAGAAGATATCCTATCAATCACTACGTAAATCCCATCAATTATTTGGTCAGATCGGAAGATCTGGAGAACCATTCCGCTATCAAACGCTGCAAAGTCTAATTGGGCCACAGTGGCGGGTTTGGTTCCTACTATTGAGTTAAATGGATTCAGGACCCCTCAATAGAATTAGCGCTAGAAGGAGGGCCTGAAGAATGAATGGATCAAAATATTTTTGATATAATATTTCACATAACCTGTAGATTCAAAATAGCCCACATGCATGGCTAGTCATTCTCAAGACATCCCACACACATTGAGTACTCCCGAAATGAGTAACTCACCCCAGCAAGAGGAAGAACATCTATTCCCTGAAATACCTTACGCTCTTCCCCAGGAGGCATTGAACCAGTTCAAAAGAATCACAAGAGCTTACGCCCAACAAATCGAAGCACTTCCCTTAGCTCCATTACTTCTTCATAGAAAACAAGTAAGCAGACCAGTGGTCGACACCCCTGACCAGGTTTTTGTTCACACTATAGAAGACCTGATAGATTCCACCCTCACTGAAATCGAACATCCCCTTAATCTAATCCCCGAAACACCAGTCGATAACTCCAAGCCCAACAATTTCTCTGATGAGGAAGGGTTTAACTTAGAACGCTCAGTTTAGGAGTTAGATGACATGCAAGATAATAATGATCATAATGAATAAAGGGGAAACCCACCTCAGAACAATCAACCTTGGCTGGCCAGAGATGCTCTGGATATCCCCAGATGAGTACATAACCTTCCCCGACATCCATAAAAGTTACTCCCTAAATTTTACCCTGAAACCTCAAGATTTCCTGAAGACCATATCAAAAAATTCATACTAGCTATTAGAATGATGAATGTCCAACATGAAGATGTAGTATGCAGGATTTTCCCCTATACTTTTGAGAATTTGGCCTCCACATGGTATTGTAACTTCCCTGTAGGGTCCATAACTAGTTGGACGAAGTTTCAAAAGGATTTTCTAAATAAATTTGCAGAAGAAACCACTACAGGAGCTTTGATGGCTGAGTTGATCACCGCCACCATGAGCTCAAAGGAGAAGGTTAAAGACTTCAATCAACGGTTCACCACTATCCTAAACAAATTTCAACCTAAAGCTAAACCCACTCAAGAGTTTCAAATTGAAGTATATGCCAATGCTCTCCCATCTTCCATTTCTATGTTTGTGAAGAGGGTTGTCAAAACAACCTTAGTTGAGAATTTTGAAGAAGCAAAAACAATAGAATTCCAAATGAAGGGATGTAAAGAAGGTTGGGTCTTATTATTTAAGAAGGAAGTTCAACCTCCTCCCAAGAGAGGACTCTTGTTGACTAGACCCCTAGGGAAACAAACAAAACAAGGTCCTGAAAAAGGAAGTGGAGACATAGAATACCTACAACGCATGGTAAAGAAGTTGTCAAACGAAATCATAGACATGAAAATAAGTGCAAGGGAAGGAAACCAAGGCTAGAGGCCCTATAAACCCTTTTTTAAACCTCCCCCAACCAACTTAAACATTGATATGGGAAATGTAGCATCTGACTCTTTCTATACCTATCACCAAGAGAAACACTCTGAAAGAGACTGCTCACAATGGGTACATGCCATGAATTTGATGGCCAATCAATTTCTGGATGAGGTTTCCCTTACCGAACAATCAAGTGGCTCAACTATGAATATTTTTTATCAGGAAGAAGTTGATCCACCAAAAGAAGCAACCATGTTGATATGGGACCCTGACCTACCAATTCCTTTCGATGATCTATTTGAGGTTCAAGAACCACCTGCAGAGATCTTGGTTGTGCAAACACGAAGTAGGGGTCAGCCTATCTCAAATGACCTTACTAATTCCCAAACTTTGGGAGGAAATCCAACGTCCAATCACCCTAAAGAACCTTTTGTCTCCCGAAGAAATCTTATAAACATTCATACCCGAGAATCACCCAAGATAGACTACAACATAGTAGAAGATTTGAAAAAATTGAAGGCAGATATATTGGTCATGGACATGTGTAGAATCCCTCAGCAAAAGGACTTTCTATTACAAGAATTGAATTCAGTAGAAAATCCTACAACAAGCACTAACCAAGGTGAGAATTTGGCCCTCTCAGATCTAAGAAATAAACCAATTGTGAACACTTTCTCTGAATATAAGAAGGGAAATCCTTTTGTCCCATCGTTCCTCTTGACATTTGATGTCTTCAACAGAAACCTCCACAATTGTTTGGTTGACTCAGGGGCATCCTCTAATGTTATGCCATTGTCTATATGCAAGAAACTAAACACAGTCCCTCTCAAAAGTGATAAACATGTGATACAACTAGACAGAACCCAGGTGAAAGTTATGGGAGAGCTTAAAGATGTCATGATCGGGATGGTGACTCACCTAAAATGTGTTCAAGTAATTGACATCATTGTAGTAGATATCCCAGAAGCCTATGGATTGCTACTTAATCGAGATTGGTCCGAGAAGTTAAGCGAATACTTTATTAGAGATTGGGATCACCTTTGGTTGCCATTAAAGGGACACATGAATATGATTAGGATCGACAGAGAAATATATCTAAAACATACTGTCACCGACCTAGAAACCCTCAACGAACCCTCTTCGACAGATTTCCCCGTATTAGGAAATTATTCATGTGACTTTGATTTCGGGAATTTCTCCTCCCTCTCATCTGATGTCCCTCTTACTCAAAACTTTGAAATGACTCTTCAAGAAAAAATTTCGACGACAGTAGAATAAATCCTCTTCTGTCAAGAACCTATGTTCAAAACCATGGAGCCGATAGAAGTAAAGGAGGAAAGTGGAAGGAAAGAAGAAACTGACGATTTTCGCTCATAAGCCTGGACCTTGTACTTTGATGGGTCTAAGTCACAAGAAGTATTAGGAGCGGGGTGTATCCTCATCGATCCCAAAGGTAAACGAAATTTCCTGTCATGTAGACTATAATTTGAGTGCACAAACAACACCGCCGAGTACGAAGCTCTAGTACAAGGGATAAATAAATCCATAGACTTCAATGATAAATAACTAAAGGTTTTTAGAGATTCTGAAATCATCGTTAGACAAGTAAGGAACACTATAGATTACAACTCTCCCCGCCCGAGGAATTACCAACAGGGAGTGCATAGACTAATAGAACATTTTGAAGCCTTCAACATTAAAGCAATCCCCAAAACAAAGAACACTCTTGTTGATTCTCTGGCCATGGCTGCCTCAAGGCTATCCCCTTTAGAATACTATGAAGCCTCCTAGTTCACTGTGGAACTACTCTACAAACCATTGGTGCCCAACAATATTTAAAATTGGAAGGTCTTTGAAGGAGATGAACAGATCATAAACTTTTTAACCAATCAAGAAAATTTTAAGGATCTGGATATCGACGATGAAATATTTCAGGAACAAATAAGAGGAACTGATCCCCATCCACAAGGAGTTGAAATAGATCAATCGACTGACAAACTGAGGTTTCACACGATACCGAAAGGGGTAGCCAATTTAGAAAACATTTTTGACTTAAGGGAAAGATTCAAAGGGTCAATGAACACAAAGACTGGGAGTTCATGTCCAATGTACAAGACTATCAATCTAGGAGCCCCGTAAAACCCCAAGAATATAAATCTTGGCAAGGCAGTATCTAAATAACAAAAGGAAGGCCTATCTCAAAATTTTCAGAGAATATCAAGATGTTTTTGCATGGTCCTACCGAGATCTGAAAACTTAAGATACTCTTATCATTCAACACACAATCCTGTTAAAGCCCAGAGTGAAACCCTTCCAATAGAAGCTCTGGAAGTACCACCCATCCCTGGAGCCTCTGATGTGTCAGGAGTTAAAGAAATTACTAGATGCTAAAATTATATTCCAGGTTAGACACTCTACATGGGTAGCAAATTTGGTCCCTGTCAAGAAAAAATCTGGGGAAATCCGTCTATGTGTGGATTTCAGGAACCTCAATAGAGCATCAGATAAGGACAACTACCCAGTCCCACCAATGGAGAAACTCTTGCAAACCATGTCTGATTATGGGATCTTTTCTCTACTAGACGGTTTCTCAGGTTAAAACTAAGTTATAGGTTCAGAGGAAGACTGTCTGAAAACTACCTTCCAAACCAAATGGGAAATCTTTTCTTATAAATGCATTCCCTTTGGGTTAATCAATGTGGGGGAAACCTTCCAAAGGGCCATGGACGTAGAATTTCAGGGACTAATCACCAAATGTGTAGTATTTTATTTGGACAATGTGACTGTGTGTTCAAAGAATAGAGAATATCACATCCAACACTTAACCTAGATTTTCGAAAGGTGTAGGAAATACGGTGCATCCTTAAACCCTAATAAAATTATCTTTGGTGTCGAGGAAGGTAAACTACTAGGTCATATTATATCTTATGCAGGAATTTGCATAGACCAAGAACGAATTAGGGATATATCTCAACTTCCATTAGCCCACAACAAAAAGGCTATGCAATCCTTCTTTGGGAAAATCAATTTTGTGAGAAAATTCACCCCCAATTTCGCTGAAACTATCAAACCCCTACAAAATATGATCTGCAAAGATGTTGAATTTAAGTGGGATGATGAACGAAAAAGTTCTTTCAGCAATATTAAGACTGCAATATCTCAATATCCAGTGTTGTGAAGTCCCGACTTTAGAAAATATTTCTTCCTCTATACTTTTTCCTCCGACCAATCGTTAGCTGCAGTATTGACCCAGAAGGATGATGACAATAATGAGGCCCCTGTCTTGTTCATGAGAACTAATATCTAAGGGGGGAAATTAAAATACCCTGCTATAGATAAGCAGGCTTATGCAGTGTACAAGGTAGTGAAACACTTTAGATCTTACATCCTAAAGAACCACACCAAAGTCATCGTGCCTCACTCCACAGTCTGATATTTATTCACTCAACAGGGGATGGGGGAAAGAAGAGGAAACTGGATGGCAGTGGCCCAAGAATTTTATCTAGATACAAAACCTGTTAAACTGATTAAGGGACAAGGATTATGTAAACTGGAAGTTGAATCCCAGGACCAAGTAAATGAAGACCGTGGATAGGAGAATGAATTGGCATTATGTTGTGGTGAAGCTTCATACATCTCCCCAAGGCAGGAGTCTTGGTATGAGAAACTAACTTATCTCATGCACCATGGGACTTGCCCAAAAAAACTAAACCCTAGGGAAATGAGATCTCTCAGGTTAAAATCAACACAATATCGCCTCATAAATTCGGTGCTCTTCCGCGTTAATTATGATGGGGTACTTTTAAGATGTCTTGAATGTGAAGATGCAGACAAGGTTTTAAAGGAGCTCCATGATGGACCTGTAGGTGGAAAATTCGCAGGGAATACCACCGATCACAAGATACTGAGAGCCAGTTATTATTAGCCTACTTTATTCAGGGATGCTCACACATACTCTAGGAACTGTAAAACTTGTCAAATGAGCATAGGCAGGGTGTTAGCACTTGGTAAATTTCCTAGAGGTTGAAAAAGAAGAAATATACAAAGGTAACCTTAACCAACCTCTTTTAAAGCTGGGATCTAGCCCTTCCAGCTTCAGAGAGGGATCTCTCTATATGATTTAGCTTTGTTTTTAATTTCAGATATTAGGCTAGGTAAAGAAACCATTAGTTTTGTTTTAAATGAATTTTTGAAGTTGATTGAGACGGTCTACACATCTATTGGGCTATGGGGTCTGTATTTAAACAAACAATCGATGCAACCAAAAATGCTAAAGAAAACCTTCAAAGGGCGAGATAATATACTCACTGGATCTTTATAAATTAAAATGATGGACAGAAGAAAAGATAAGGCGAATAACTTCAATTAACAAGCAGTTAAGAATTTCTTAATTGAAGATATTGGAAGAAAACATTAAAATCTTTAGAATCGGAAACAGGGTATCAAAGATAAATCCTGCAACATTACGCTATTCATAAAGATTAGTTCCAGAAAACAAAATGATTATAGAGAAAGGAATACATTAAACTTAGAAGATCAACGTCACCAGTGAACATACGCAAGAATCCTGTAAATGCCTCTTCTTTATTAATGGCCGATCTCAAAAATATTACAGCTTGATAGCAATAGGGTGTGTGAATCAACAACCCCCAATACTTCGAGAGTTGAAGTATTTATAATTCAAAATACAAACGTTCCTATCATAACTGATCAGGACGTGCTCATTCTATTTTTAGTATAACTACTTTAACTAATCAAAAACTATTTGATGACTCGGTACAAATGCATGCGGAAATTTCTGGGGTAGGTCGTTGGCGAGGTGCCTTCGCAACCTCTTCTGACTGGACAGGTGACTGGATCGTGGCAGCTCATCTGCTAATCTAGTAGATCACGCAGCTCCTCCCATCTGATATGACCTGGCACGGTGACTTTAAGCAATCTCCGATACACTTCATCCATGTCTGTATATTTAGCAAATGTAGGCTTGATGATGAATAAGTGTTTAATCTCATGTTGGATACTAATATCCAACTGCAGGGCATCCANTCGGTCAACCTTTTCTTGTAATCAGGGAGTGTCATTAATTTGTCATTAATGACCTTCAGACCAGGCAGACCCTTCCTTTGAAGAGCATCTATCTTATTGAAAACCTTTTGCACTCCTTGATCCATGACTTGAATCTTTTCCTCAAGCTGAAGCATGAGACCTCTTTTGGTCAGAACTCGTTTCACCTCCAATATAGTTTCTGTCCTGTCCTCAATCTTTAATTCTTCGAGTTCCTCCCTGGTCTTGGAATTCAAGAACCTTATGATTTCATTCGCTTGGGCTGGCATGTCTCCCAGCTCCATTTTGATTTTCTCGACAGCCTGCTTGCTCCTCTCGAGCAACTCATTTTGTTCAAACATGATTTGAACCATTGGCCAGATTTCATTTATGGATTTGGAAATATCTGTCCAGACAAGTTCTTTGAGCTCAGCCAAAGTCTTTCTTTCCATTGTCTGTTTCTGGAGCTGCTGTAACTCCTTCCTGATTTGCTCATTCACCTGTTTCTCTTTGGATAGACTTGTCTGGAAAGAAGTCTTTAGCTCTTGGAGATTATCCACTTCTTTTTTAAGCCTGCTGATTTCTGACTCTTGCAGGTTCATTCTCTCCATAGACTTGGCCAGGTCTGTCGTTCCCTCTGGTAGTGGCACTGATGCAGCAAATGGAACAGTTGCCACTGTTGTTGTGCTCAATCCTGCAATTGGGATAGCACTCAATGGAATGCCTTCCATTGGCTTTGCCTTCTCTTTCTCTTTTAGCAGTCTCTCCATCTCAGCCTCCATCTCTTTTAGCTGAGAATTCTGCTCCATGAGTAACTTCAGCATCTCATCCTTTTCCCCTTCCTTTTCGGCTATCTCCTTTGCCTGTGGGACCTCTGTTGGAGGGAGCTTTAGATGTTTTCTTAAGGACGCGATGTCAGCATTTTTCTTTTTGATCATCTCTTCGGCCACCTTGACATTCACAGGGTCGTAACCGACCTTGAGGACCAGCTCCTCCAATGTCTTTATTCTGTTGTCTTTCGTGAAATATGACATTTTCTCCAGCTTGAGTTGGGTCTGGGCATTGCTCAAAGCTACCCGAAATTTTGATGCAGAAGCTGAAGCGTGGGCCAGTGTGTGAAAGACCATCTCTCCAGTTTGCTTGTGCAGATCCATCTGATCTGTTGGATGCACATCCTTAGCCTGGAACTCAAAGGTGGCCCTTTTGTAATCTGATATCACCTTGGGATCTTGCACTTGTGCTTGGAGGTAAGCCATATGCATCCTACCCTTTTCTGTATCAAATGTCGAAAGAAGTCTATGCTTGGTTGTGGACGACTACTTCTGGAACTGGGCATAAGTGCTGCTAGTGAGTGTCTGGTTCTTCTTCTTGATCAAGTCATATTTTTCAAAAATGCCCAACTTGGGCCCAATCTTGCTTGGAGGAGTATCTAAGGGAGAATATGTGGATTTTAATACTGTAGTTATTCCCTTATGCTGACTCGAGCCCAAAGGGAGAGTGACTAGCTTGACCCCTATGGTGGTCACTGTGGTAGCTGGGACTTCCTGTTCTACTGTTGCGCTGGGTGTTGAAAATGTCCTCGGCTTTTTGGAGTGAATTTGGAATTCCTCTGATGACACCTCTGTTATAGGAGGAGATCACTCATGTCGGGGCCTCTTCTCCTTGAGGACCTGAGGTGTGGTGGCAGGTAACGCACTTGTCGAGGGCACCTGCTGTTCCAAGTCCATCAAAGTATCAGGCAACCATACTGTCTGATTTGCAAATTTCTTGATCTCCGGCTTGGACTCATGAGGATACGGGGCATTTTTGCTTTTCACCCTCATATCTGAAATGATACCATATGGATCATAGTGCCAGATGAAACTCGTGGAGAATTTTATCCCCTTCAACATTCTATCTGCTTCTTCCCCTGTGCCTCGACTATTGCAGATGAAAGAACCGATCTACCCCTTGATTCTCAATTGTTGTTTTTTCTTCAGGGAAACAAAATGAATGTCATCTGAATTCATTATTTGCCTAATATATTCCAATGCAAAAATCCTTACCGACACATATCGAGGTAGTTTGTAAGGCGCTAATTCGCACCTGAAAACTCTGATTTCAGTGTGATTCTGACATAAATACCAGTCTCATGTCTTAACGTTGTCCGAGAGATGCAGAATTCTCTGGACCTCATCATTTATTCGTGGCTTAGGCATGACACTCAACATACTCACCACAGGGTGGTAAAACTGGTCAATGAAGGCTGTGAAGTTGTATTCAACAGAATTGTGTTTCAGAAGAGAATTCTACGCTGTGACTAGCTGGGGCCTCCCGTCGGTGTCCATCTTCTGCATGGAGAAATTGAACCTGTCAACTTGAAAATAGACGAACATGTAAGCCAGAATGGATGAATACCTGAACATGCCATCTGTGGAGAAATTCACAAATTGTTCATGGATGTTATTGGCTAGGAAAATGTTGTAGTCGAACTGCGTGGTCGGTTGTTCATCGTTTGAGAAGATGGATAGAAAACCCAGGATGGGCTCATCTACCCATTGATCAGAATAGTAACCAAGTAGGGCACACAGAGAAGAAATGATTTGATTTACTTTGGTGGAGAACATGGAAGAAGGGTAAGGGGGATTGGTGGACGGGAGTGGAGCGGAAGTGGGGAGAAAAATCTCGAATATCTGAGCTCTCTGAGGGAAAGTCATTTTCTGATATAGCTCGGTGAGGATTTCTACGTTGAATGGGGATGCAAATTCTGCGCGGGTAATTTGCATCATCTGGTCAATATCTTCAGGAGTGATGAAGAAAAGGACGTCTCCAGATGAAGAAACGATGGATTTCTGGTCAGGGATGTAATGGGCCTGGCATTTGAGGGCAAACTCGGGAAAATTATGAATCTGGGGGAAGAGATACAGGGGCAAATTGGACTCCCAGAGTCCAATTTCGTCTCTCTGGTCCAGGAAAACCTCCCGGAGCCATGACTGAAGATCAAAAAAATTGAAAATGCATACAGTATCGGCTATCAAGCGATCTTTATCGACCAAGGGAATTTTATCCAGGTCAACCGGAGGAGGAAGGAAAGGATTCTCTTCTTCTTCCACTTGTTTTGTCTTTGACACCATTTCAGCAACTATACCTGCAATAAACAATACATTAGTGGGGTCGACTGGCTGCAGGTGAAGGTGATGCAGAAACAATGGAGGAAAAAGGTTTCTGGCGCGAGGGATGAATAACGAATACAAAAGGGAAACAAGTAGTTTTATTCAAAAATGGGTCGGTTGGACGCGGGAAAACGGTCAACATGACAATGGGTATATTATCTAGTTATTAATGGACAACGGGCCACTTGGGATGAGATGGCAGATGACGGTGGCCAAAGAATATGGATGAGTGACGTGGAGGCATGTGATTGGAGGTAAAAGTCACCGAAGGGGGCTGGTCATGAATGGAAAGAGTAAAGGCATGACAGTAGGGACTGACAGTAGTTATGGGATGGGACTCAACCCGGGAGAAAGTGGGACAAGTGGACTTAGTGGAGGATGACATCCCGGAGTGATGGAGGCTGTCAGACGGCATAAGGTGAAAAGAATTCCAGACCAATAGAACAATGCCACCTGTAGCAAGGGGCCCGCTGTAAGGA
>SNQJ01S0045253.1:25538-49576 GCA_010110895.2 Picea sitchensis | reverse complement strand
GCAACTATCCTTGGCCTCTTGGTGTGCATCTGGAACTCCTCTGATGACACCTCTGTTACAGGTGGAGACGACTCCTGTCGAGGCCTCTTCTCCTTGGGGACCTGAGGTGTGGTAGTAGGTGGCACACTCATCAAGGGCACCTGTTGTTCCACATCAAATTGTTGTTCTACGTCCATCAAAGTATCAGGGACCCACACTGTCTGATTTGCAAATTTCTCGATCTCTGGCTTTGACTCATGAGCATACGGGACACTCTTATTGTTCACCCTCATTTCCGAAATGATCCCACATGGATCATAGTGCCAGGGGAAACTCGTAAAGAATTTCATCTCCTTTAACATTCTATCCGCTTCTTCCCCTGCGCCTCGACTATTGCAGATGAAAGAACCAATCTGCCACTTGATTCTCAATTGTTGCTTCTTCTTCAGGGAAACAAAATGAATGTCATCTGAATTCATTATTTGCCTAATATATTCCAATGCAAAAATCCTTACCAACACATATCGAGGTAGTTTGTAAGGCGCCAATTCGCACCCGAAAACTCTGATTTCGATGTGATTCTGACATAAATGATAGTCTCCTATCTTAACGTTGTCCGAGAGATGCAGAATTCTCTAGACCTCATCATTTATTCGTGGCTCAGGCATGCCACTCAACATACTCACCACAGGGTGGTAAAACTGGTCAATGAAGGCTGTGAAGTCGTATTCAACAGAATTGTGTTTTGGAAGAGAAGTCCACGCTGTGACTGGCTGGGGCCTCTCGTCGACGTCCATCTTCTAGATGGAGAAATTGAACATGTCGACTTGAAAATAGATGAACATGTAAGCCATAATGGATGAATACCTGAACATGCCGTCTGTGGCGAAATTCACAAATTGTTCATGGATGTTATTGGCTAGGAAAGTGTTGTAGTCGAACTGCGTGGTCAGTTGTTCATTGTTTGAGAAGATGGATAGAAAACCCAGGATGGGCTCATCTACCCATTGATCAGAATAGAAACCAAGCAGGGCACACAGAGAAGAAATGATTTGATTTCCTTTGGTGGAGAACATGGAAGAAGGGTAAGGGGGATTGGTGGAAGGGAGTGGAGTGGAAGTGGGGAGAAAAAGCTCGAAAATCTGAGCTCTCTAAGGGAAAGTCATTTTCTGATATAGCTCGGTGAGGATTTCTAAGTTGAATGGGGAAGCAGATTCTGTGCGGGTAATTTGCATCATCTGGTCAATATCTTCAGGGGTGATGAAGAAAAGGACATCTCCAGATGAAGAAATGATGGCTTTCTGGTCAGGGATGTAATGGGCCTGGAATTAGAGGGCAAACTCGGGGAAATTATGAATCTGGGGGAAGAGATACAGGGGCAAATTGGACTCCCAGAGTCCAATTTCATCGCTCTGGTCCAGGAAAACCTCCCAGAGCCATGACTGAAGATAAGAAAAATCAAAACTGCATACAGTATCGGCTATCAAGCGATCTTTATCGACCAAGGGAATTTGATCCAGGTCAACCGGAGGAGGAAGGAAAGGATTCTCTTCTTCTTCCGCTTGTTTTGTCTTTGACACCATTTTAGCAACTGTACCTGCAATAAACAATACGTTAGTGGGGTCGACTGGTTGCAGGTGAAGCTGATGCGGAAACAATGGAGGAAAAAGGTTTCTGGCATGAGGGATGAATAACGAATACAAAAGGGACACAGGTAGTTTTATTCAAAAATGGGTCGGTTGGATGCGGGAAAATGGTCAGCATGACAACGGGTATATTATCCAGTTATTAATGGACAACGGGCCACTTGGGATGAGATGGAAGATGACGGTGGCCAAAGCATACAGATGAGTGACGTGGAGGCATGTGATTGGAGGTAAAACTCGTCGAAGGGGGCTGATCATGAATGGAAAGGGTAAAGGCCTGATAGCAGGGACTGACAGCAGTTATGGGATGGGACTCAACCCAGGAGCAAGTGGGACAAGTGGACTAGTGGAGGATGACATCCCGGAGTGATGGAGGTTGTCAGACGGCATAAGGTGAAAAGACTTCTGGACCAATAGAATGATGCCACCTGTAGCAAGGGCCCCGCCGTAAGGAATATTCATTCCGGACCCCCCCCTTTTGGTTAAAAGCAGAACACCAGGGGGGGTCTGAAATCCATTATGATCCATTGATCTGCGCACTTATTTTCTGGCCGTAGATCTTAGCGCGCTCCTTAATACCTATCCCGGACCCCCTCCCTCCATTAAAGGCAGAACGGAGGGGGGGGGGGTCCGGAATTCAATGTGAACCGTAGATTTGAGTGCTTTGTTCTGAGCCGTCTAGATGTGCGCCCAAGTTATTACCAATTCTGGACCCCCCCCCTCCGTTAAAGGCAGAACGGAGGGGGGGGGGTCTGGAATCCAATGTGGGTCATGGATTCACGCGCTCTCATCTGGACCGTCCAGATCTGCATGAATATTATCGCCGATTCCGGACCCCCCCCCCTTCTGTTAAAGGTAGAACACAAGGGGGGGTCCGGAATGTTGTGTGAGCCATTGATCTAGGCGTCGTGATCTGGACCATTGGAAAGTGGATGAAACATATGTCGGGAGCGGAAAAAGTCATGTGTAGGAAAAACTTAGGATTAGTGCCTTCTTATGGGTTTTTCCAATTTTGTCTTAGACACCACCAAGGGGACATCACTTCAACTATCCTTAGGCAACGAAGACTTGATGCAGTATTTTCTTCAAGTGGGTTTTATTTGGACAGGGCAAGCAAATCAATTAATCTACATTCTAACCTACTTTCACCAGACAATTAACCCAGATTAAACTGTTGGGTTAAGATATTATTCTTCCTAAGGGATATCTGACCAGGTTTAGACAGTCTGGTCAGATTTATTCACTAATTCTATCCTAGGGGCTATCTGACCAGGATTAGATGGTCTGATCAGATGTATTCACTAGCTCTAACCTAGGGGCTATCTGACCAGGATTAGACAGTCTGATCAGATTTATTCACTAACCTATCAACATTGAAAATTTAAAAGAACTTGGTCATGCTTGAATGGTATGACCAAGTTACTATTATTGCATGGGCCTTTTTTGTCTCGAATCTTTTTATGCCCTCTTTTCTTTTTCTTTTCTTTTTCTTTTTCTTTTTCTTTTTCTTTTCTTTGCAAAATGAAAAATCAATTTCCAATAAAAACACTAGACACAGATAATATCCATAATACCCAAGTCAAAAGTTGATTCCCATAATTTATGGGGTGATAACAGAGGGAAAAGAGAGTGGTTATCCCACTCCAACCTATGGTTGTCTCTAGACCATTCAAGCAATGGGGGTTAGATATCATAGGAGAAATTACCCCGAGTTCTTCAAAACAACATAAATACATACTAACTTCCACATACTATTTCAGGAAATGGGCAGATGCCATCCCTCTGACTCATGTAAACAAAAAGGTTGTGATCCAATTCATAGAACAACAGCTGATTATGAGGTTTGGTATGCCTTATGTCCTTGTCTTTTATAATTTCGCTTACTTTTCTTGAACCTTATTAACAGAGTTTTCTTTAGACAAAGGAATCATAATCAGATACTCTGGAAACTACTATCCACATGGGAACGGAGTGGCATAATCAACCAATAAGAACCTAGTGAGGATATTAAAGAAAACAGTTGCAGACAACCAAAGGAATTGGCATAGTTCACTTCATAACGCCCTATGGGATGATAGAGTAACACCTAAGGAATCTATAGGGAATTCCCCATACTTTCTAGTATATGGACTGGAAGCCATTTTCCCGAATGGGTTGTATCTCCCATCTCTTCAGCTTGCTCAGGATTCTAGATGAAAACCCTCATGAGGTATACAACAAAGAATTGATACCCTCCTCATGATGGAACTGAAAGGGAGAAAGAAAAATCAAAATCCATAGCTCATCAACAGATAGTTAAAATGTGGTTTGATAACAATAAGGCCAAAGAGAAGAATTTTGAAGTAGGAGACTTAGTCCTAAAATGGGACAGAGCAAATGAGCCGAAGGGAAAACATTCAAAGTTTCAGAATCTATGGCTCAGACATTTTCAGGTAACCGAGAAAATTGGGGTAGGAACGTATCGGTTGAAAAATATGAGGGTGAAACCCGATGCCCTCCTGGTGAATGGCCAAGCCCTAAAACAATATTTTTGTTAAGAAAAAAATAAAAATTATGTGTGTGTGTTTCCATGGTATTTTGTTTTTAGGTAGGCTGATTGCGGAGTTCTTCATTTTTGTTTTTCTTGTTACAGTACTTTCTGCGCTTTTGAAGTTTGTGTTTAGAAAGGCATTGGTTGACCTTAGTTCATGAGATATGATGAACTATGTTTCTGACTCACGCTTACATATAACCCAAGAAGCGCTGGGATAATTGTGGTGGTTTGAAGTAGTTCTGTATCTAACCTATGAAAACAAAAAACTTTGGAAAAGTGATGGTGTCCACATAGTGGTCTAGTAAAACCTGAAGGGAAATATGGAAAGCTGGAAAGGACTACATGTACCTCAATACGGAGATAACAAAAATTCACCTGAACCATCTTGTTTTGCAAATAATAGATGTTCTCCTCTCCCACTCGCTCGAGGCATTTTTTCAAAATAAAATCAATTATATCAAATGAGTGCAAAGTAGGAGAGGGTATGCAGATAACTCCACTAGGACTATGGATGTTCACTGGCAGTAGAGCAAGGTCTGTGACATCGAGGTGACTATGTCAGGGCTATGAATGCTTGTTGGCAGAGGAGCAGCACCGTAGAAAGTGAATGATGATAACTAAAAGGCCTAGTGCCAGTGAATTCCTTACTCGACTCTTGTCAAAGAGGGCGTGGGTCATGGTTACAGGAAAAAAAGGTGGAATAAAGGTTGAAACCCCACAGGCAGGCTCAGATGCACCAACCGGGGAATTTCAAATGCAAGGATAGAAGAGGCTCTGATTAAAACCAGTTAAATTCTTAACCATATTTTGCATCACTTGAGCTCGAGGTAGGAATAGAGATTCTACTTTCTCCCAGTAAATCTCCATTTTTTGAGCACTCGACACACCCTAAAAAACCTTATCAATTTTTTTCACTTTTTGGGTACCACTTGGGTTTCTTCACTGTCTGACTCGATTTCAGGTTGGTAAATGTTTTGTCTTTGTTTATTTTCATGACTCTCATCACTTATTCAGGTTTGTTTGAACTTATGGAACCCCATGATTAAAAAACCTTAACACCTTAATTGAGAATCGACAGCCAAACATTGCACCTAACGCGATCAGACTCGATGTAAGAAAGAATTCAAATAGGTAAATGAACCATTCAGAAAACAACAGTCGTCGAGCACCGATATTCATCGACAGAAGGTAGAGGGAATTTATGGTTTGTGTAAGTTTTTCACATAAAGACTCGAGGGATAGTCGATCCCCTTTGGCATCGATAAAATACAAGGAGGACAGACATTAACAAGGAATGAAACGAAATATTCGATAGAAGATGCCCGACACACTTTATCGAGATCAGGGAAAACCCATAAGGATCACAAAAAACATTTTGACCATGATAAATTGATTCCCGATAGTCAATCCCCGATGTGTTTTCAGCATCGGGACTTTTTTGAGGGACCCGATCCGAGAGCACTTGGGTAGTTTTATCGTAAATCGTCGATCCTTGACATGTTTCAGCATCGACAAGATAGGATTTTGTTTTAGAATGAATAGCTTAAGGAAATTCCTGACTCTAACTAATATGAGTGAATTAAGTCACTAGTATCCAATGCCATGTGTCTTTACCATGTAAGAGGGTCATACGCTCTAGTTTTATCCCGAGTCATTATTGGTTCCCTAGGTCTGAGTCACACCTCTGAGTCAGCTTTCCTATGTCAGCACTCTACGATAGGATCGATCGGCATCAGAGATTTTCTAGAAGGATATCAATGAAAATTTCTGTAGAACAACCCCGATCCCCGATCCCTAATCCACCCACTGAAAGAGCAACACGACGAGATGTTTTCAACATTATATACGATTGGATTTTGGACATTTAAGGAGCTAATTAATACCCGATCCCACATTAGTTTCTACCTCATGCACCAATTAAAATTGTATTTTCAAAATCATCGATAGACCACATCACCACCCGTGCCTCCGCCGTCAACCCACGATGAATTCAAGTTCTAAATCCTCTAAAGATTCAACGACAGATTTATTGAAATTTCACTCATGGCCTGAATTGAATGGATGATGCGACGTGGTAAGATATTCCTTGTTTAAATCTCTTAAACCATTGTGAACAAATTCATTTTTCACGTAAGATATTTCTGGAGCATCAGAAGGAGAAA
Organism: Picea sitchensis; assembly: GCA_010110895.2. Lineage (NCBI taxonomy): Eukaryota > Viridiplantae > Streptophyta > Pinopsida > Pinales > Pinaceae > Picea > Picea sitchensis. The sequence goes on along the minus strand of SNQJ01S0045253.1, from coordinate 43,256 downwards.
AAAAGAGCAACTCGAAGACTGTACTGACCCCCGTGATTATCAAAAATCAGGTTTAACAGGCTTCAGAGGCATGTATCAAAGTTTGTCAATTTGTTGGTTATAGTTTACATGTGTTCATCTAGTTTTACACAGCCTCTAAACTCTTCTCAAGTTGCAGGAACAATGCCGCCAAGAAATCCAACCACCATACATTCCCTAAGAGAACCAAAGCTAAAAGAACCAGAGACAGGCGAAGATTCTTCTCCAGGGACCGCCAGGCAATTGGAGTATGCCCCTAGGTCAGACCCAATCATCAAGACAACAACAAAGAAAGTTTCCATCCAACCTCTAGCCTTTGGCGATACAGAGGCAAGCACTGGATCCAATTTAACTCTCCCATAGTGGGGGGATGTCTTCAACAGGATTAGTAGAGAATAATACTCAAAGTATATCCCACACAACAACCCATATGTAAGGGAACTTGATGACCAGGTGTTACCCAACATCCAACTGTCATATTTACGCAAGGTAGCGAGAAGAACCTCCGTTTTCCCCTGCAGAGGTCCTCAAGTGGCTCATCGACCACACGAATGGGAAGAAATGTTTGATTAACAATGAGAATGGCGGGTGCATCGGAGTTTTCCTTTGGACAAAGGTCCAAAAATAATACAAGCTCAAGGACTCGAATGAGTGGCTCAACATGGACTTCGTGGTGAATTTCTATGAACTCCATGACACCAGTCGATTGATGGCCTCGTGGTGGAGGGAAGACAATAAATTCACCAATTGGAGCAATGGATGGTATGGGACAATTAACCTGAGGGAGCCATACATCTATTTGATGGCTCTCATCTGCCGGCTATATGGAGAAAAGGATTGCTCCAGGTTTTCAGAAGCTTGGATGCCTTTGGCATACACAGTCGCAATCATCGGGTGGAAATTCAATTGGGGAGAAATAATATCCAAACAACTGAGAATTTGTGTGCAGTAGGCTCAAACACCAAAGGAAGGAGAGGCACCAACTTTCTACATGGCCTCATACCTGCTCGATGTCATTTGCGCTAGGAACGTCTTTGCCAGCATGAATCTGAGATGGCATGTTACAGAGCTCCTGGTCCATGTCTACTTCAGCATGCTATGGGAAAAAGAAGTACAATAAATCCTACTCCCTCATCTGTGATGAATTCATCACCCGTATTTATTTTATTCTTTTTAAGAAGGAATGCCCAATGTTATCGGTGGCAGCCAAGAAAATGATATCCAAGTTAGGATATTGGTACTTGTACGAGTGTGCCACCTACATCAGGGTGTTTGGGGCCACTAGACTGCCACATATCCTACCACCCCATGTCCCAGTCTGGCTCATCATGGGAGAAACTTGTTATCATACCATCCTGCAGGGCTATAATGCCACATTGGTCAAAGACAAGAAACAGGCCTTCATACCCTATGGTTTCCATGTGGGGTTGTATCTGGTAAAGGATACTACTCAATCCAAACAAGAATGGATGAGCCAACATTATTTTAGGTTCCCTATAGGCCGATTCCACAAGCATGATCCTAAAGTCCTGGTCCTGCAACACGCTTCATAGGTGTCATCCTGATGGCCATATCCTCACGATATGTTTGAGGACAAATTCTTCACAAAGAACACCCAAGACTGGGATGAGGTGGTGCAAAGGATGGCCAAACCAAACATGACCAGGTTCAAGGTCATGAGCATGGATGAACAGGTGGAAACAATAGAACAATCGGCTCAAGAGGCCCTCATATCCAAGGAAGAAATCAGAGCGGTAGAGGCAATAGAGGTGCAGGGAAGGGGATTTTTCTTGACACTAGAGGCATATACAAGGGGTTTTCACTTAATGGCAGAGGCACAAAGAGTAATTGATTAGCTGCAGAATGACCTAGACCTCGTAGAGATGATAAGGGTTTCAGTCGACAACCCGATCGAAATTCGGGGAGGACAAAGTGACCCAGAGCCGATACAAATTGAAGAAACCATGAGGTCAGATAACCCTAAAGTTTCAACGCCATAGGTCATATCACCAGGGGATGTCTTGGCTTAGCCTGAGATAGCAATGACATCAGGGAGATAAATTACAAAAAATCCCCTGTTCGATCTAATAATCATCTACGATGATGAGGAGAGCTCAGAGGTGTCCCTGGTCACTCCGATGAAAATCACAGAGGAAACAAAACCTGAGAAAGAATCTGCGCTAGGTCCCGATATTCCAAGTCAGAGCAGTCCGCAGAATGAGTATGAGGTAGAAAGTGACTTGGACGATGATCCACTCGACACACTAGGGATCCCAATGGACAGCTCGAGGGATGATCTAGGATCGGCTGAAGAAGGGGAAGAAATTACATAGCAGGAAATCGACATCTCAACAACCGATTATCAATTAAGTATCGAGCCTACCCCTAATTCATCAATTTCGGCCAGTACTTGACCTCCCAATGAGCAAAAACCAGAGGATGAACTTTCAGTACATACAGAAAAAGTTCAAGAACCCTGTCTTGAATAGATATACATAGTCAAGAGTCTGGGAAACATTCTTACTTGGGGAAAGAAACAAATCCCTGAACCTGTGGATGAGGTCGCCGATATACAAGCCATAGCCTACGACCGAAAGAGGAAATTCATCATGAAGAGAACCACCAAGAAGAGGAGGCTTACTCTGGACAACTCCATCCTCATCATCACATAGGAGAAATTGATTAGCATGGAGCATGCCAAGACGTCCGAGCTTATTGGCACAGGGATGGAAATCACATATGCAACCTTGGATAGATCGAGGAAAGATGAAGAGAATCTGGCCTCTATGCTAAAAGAGTTGGATCAATTGTGCCATTTGCTGAAATATTATCAGGACTCCACGCAAGCCACAGTGTTCTTGAGAAGCGAATTCCAGGAGGCCTACAGTAAATTCATGAATGAGCAACACCTTTTCACTGCAAAGATAGTCTATTGCCAAGAAGACACCCTTATGGCACTGGCAATGTGCAAGTACATGGAAAGATGGTATGAGAAATCCCACCAAGTGGTGCAAAGGATTGATTACATCAGCGCGGTTCAAAAGGGTCGAGAAGTAGAGGAGCACGGTATTCAGGTGCTAAGGGATAGCAACATCGACTGTATAAGGAAGTGAGTCGAATACTGGATGAAAATGGCCTAGGAACCTCATCAGGAGATCTAAGAGAAATGGGTTAATTGCGAAAGGAGTCGGGCCAAGATCAATCAGGTGATGAGGGACATTAATCTCCTGGAATTTGGCACACCCGAGGACTTTTTCGACTTGCATGACATAGTCGAATTACATGTAGAACAAGACTCATTGTGGATTGTGGAGATAGAAAAGGTGGTGAACATGGCACCAGGTTAGGTACAACATTTCATGGAGGACCTGATCAAGGCTCGAACATTGTTAAAGAAGTTAAGTGCTAAAGTAGTCAAGTATCAGGAATGGGCAGTGTAAATAAAGGAGACCCTTTCGGCCCTGATGGACCAACATAGATTATCGTATGCCAACACATGCGAGGAACTCTTTATCAACTGGTCATAGTATGAAAAGAGTCATCCACTCAAGTGAAATCATTTGATGACTCATAGAAGACTGAGAGATGAAAGCACCATATGGCGATGTTTTGTTTTACTTAGCATGCACGTTTGATAGTTATTTTTAGTTAATAATTTGTTATAAATAGGAGGATCTACATGTTAGAAGAGGTTGATGGTTTTTGCAAAGACCCTCATTTTTGGATTTGTAAGGAACTATTTCGGAGCTACCTTAATTGAGAAGTCATGTTTAGGACCAGAGACAAATTTTTGTTTTTCATCAAAGGCATGTGTGATTGGATCTAAGGAAGAATTATTTCTGACTTTATCTCATGAATAGATGTTGTAATGAGTAAGAGCCTCTGAATCTATTGATAAGTTATTTGATTCAATATTTTTTACAGTTGTTGTCTCTAATGATGGAAAAAAAAATCGTTGTGTTAATATGTGATTAATGATTAGAGATAAGGAAACTATTTTTTTCCATCGTTTATTTCATGTATGTTTTGTTTCAATAAATGTATCTCAGTCAATAATTGTGATACCAACAAGTTAATGTATTAATACTAGGCTTTTCATAGGTGTAAGAATCATTGTCTGCATGCTTGAGCATGAGGGTTATCCCTAGCTCATCCTTCTTCAGTAGTTAAGATTTTTCCCTTTGTTACCGAGTTGGTTTATACCAGCACACTTCTCTTATCAGACCCACCTATAAGAGAAAATACAAAAAAGAGAACGTTTGAGCTGAAGGAGGATTTTTCACGAGAAGATATCATGTTAATCACTACGTAAATCCCATCGATTATTTGGTCAGATCGCAAGATCTGGAGAACCATTCCACTATCAAATGTTGCAGAGTCTAATTGGGCCTCGATGGTGGGTTTGGTTCCTATTGTTCAGTTAAAGGGATTCAATACCCCTCAACATAAAGGTATGTTGCTAGTACGTGAATCAGAATTAAAAAATGCTAGTTGATCGACAATAATGACTTTTCCTTGGTGCAGGAAACGTAACACATGGAAAAGAGTAGAAACAACTTCTCGCATGGAATCAATCCAAATATGGCCATGTAGAAGGTTGTAATCGAGAGGTGCATCAAAGACCTCAACTTCAACATTAACCTCTTTTCCTTCTAACGTAATAGAAAATGAAGGAAGAACACCATAAGGTTTAAACCCTGTACCATTAAAATCCTTGAGAGTATTGTGTGACTTAGTAAGGGAAGGAGAGACAGTGGCTTTCAAATAGGTAATGGACACGATGCAAGTCAAGGCTCCTTCGTTAATAACCATTCGACAAATATTCTTATTTTCCACAACAACTTGTATTTGAAACGCTAATTCAGGAGGAAGCCTTGAAATATGATCATCCAAGTCAAAGATTATCAAATTTGTATCGGTAGGATCAATTCCACCAATAGCCTTTAACATTGCTTTCCGTTGAGTAGGAAAACTTTGAAGGACTTTGAGAGTTGATATCGCAGAGGGTTCTTGCGCAAGGTCTTCTACAATACTGTAGTTTTGGGTAGCACGTGTGTGAGGATTAAACGACAAATTTATAACAACACCCTTAGGGGGAGGATGAAGAACTATATCTAGGCCCGTTCACTCGAGATGAAGAGGACCGTTTGGAGGTGAATTTGGTGGAGGAGGTTGAACCAATGGAGGTGGTGAATTATCAACTTTCTCTTTTGAAGGAGAATAATATTTGTCTCGAGTCGCGACTGCAACTTCGTTCTTCTTGGAGTGACCAATACACATAAGTACATAAGACATGGTAGAGGGACAAGGTTGGTCATGGATGACCAATTGGGCCTGCTGCTGAGAAGGAAATGGTTGTGACAAAACGACAGGAGTAGGAGGTGTCTTGGTCCCTTGCAGGAACTTAGTAACCTCAACACGTCATGGAAAATATTTCGTATAATTCTCCTCACCAAAGATAAGGCAAGGATAATGAGTTTTTCGCTTGTCTTTTTCATCAGCAGGATGGGTCTTGGGTTTCTCAAATTGTTAATTATTATTTTTTTCCTCTTTATTCTTACCCTTCCCTTTCTTTTTATTTTGATTTTTACCGGTAGGTGTAAATTGAACTGAATTAACTTCAGATGTTTTACCGGGAGAAGTAGTCGGAGGAGGAGTATTTTGTACATTAGGAGTAGTAGACTTTGGATTGGAATGACTGGCTTGTTTAGACCGAGTCTCAGCATGAAAATTTCCAATCACACCATCATCAGCATGAGAAGCTATTGGAGGTGTTGGGGTTGGATTTGTAGATGGACGAGGAGCATCAGGGATCAAGTCATATAGCGTTCCCATTTGTGAATAAACGAGATCCAAATATTGAGCATGACTAATCGCCTTCTCTTCAGTGACGAAACCACCCATGGAAACATCATGGGCTATAGGACCAATGAGTGACTTGGTAAACCACTCATCCAATAGTTGATCATGAAGGGGAACTTTTATTAAGCGTCTTCTCTTCCTCCACTCGTGAATATGATTGGAAATGTGAGTAGAAGAGGATTGTTTAAATGAACTCAAAAATTCAGTTCATGTCTCATATCGTATCGGCAATTGGTACTGCGTTAAGAAAGCCATAGTTAAGGTATTGAATTCATTGAAGAATCCTCATGGTAATTCAATATACCATTTAGTTGTTGAACCCATAAGAGTTCATTGGAAAATATGTAATCTTATATAGTCATCTATCAAGGAGTTGGATGAACACCAAAGATGGAATGTCATGACGTGATTATTTGGGTCTTCTCCCAATCAGCTGTCAAACTTAGGAATGTCTGATGGAAATTTGGTAGGTATGATAGGCCAATAAGGAGAATGCAAAATAGGATCATTCAAAATCCTAGATAAATCTGGTAAATCCAATGTAGCAAGAAACGACAATTGTCTGTTAACTTGAGGAAACTGATAGTTTTGAGGAGGTAGTCCCATAGGTATACCAATAGGACCATAATTAGTCTGTATATAGTTAGAGATTCCTGATAAATTTGGTGGTGGAGAATTCTGAGTCGAATATCCAACATGATTTGGTTGATTAGGTAAGCTCCCTTGGAAAGGAGCATTAGACTGAACACCTTGACCCCAGGTAGGATTCATAGAACCTGGATATGGTTTCCTGAGATTAGGGGGTACAAAAGAATTAAATTGAGGAGGTTTCCCCCCAAGAGTTTGTTGATTACCATGGAAAGGAAAATTCCAAGGTTGATATTGTAATCCAGGGATATTTTTTCCAATAACTGGGTTATGGCCTCCAACTTGAGATTGGCCCCCAACTTGAGGTTGAACTCTAACATGAATTTGAAAACCAAAAGAAACAAAAGGACTTGTGCCTCCAACTTTATTGGAGCTACTAGGGGCAGGACAATTAGATCCTCCAGGTGAAGGTGGAGGAGGAATGATAGGCCCCCCGGAGAGAACCTAGGTAGGTGTAGGAACAACACTACTAGCATCATTGTACCTAGGAGGAACAAAAATATTAGACCCTCTAGATGGATTTTGAGCAGGATTAGCAATGGAAGTATTCAAATCATTATACCCAGGAGGAAGTGACAGATTTGATCTAAGAGGAAGTGGTGTTCCAATAGGAGCTTGAATGATTACCGCACTTCCGACAGAAACATGCGTAGCTTGTGGGACCATGGTAGAGTTAGCGAGCTAGAGGGGAAGAATTGTATGAGAACCAACCAAAAATTGGTCTAAAACTGTGAAAACATTACTAATCATGCTAGTAAAATGGTATAAAGGTACTATATAAGTAGTGGAAATCATAGGAATATGGGATGTCATAGGTTGAGTAGGACTCATTCCTAGTTTATCAAAAATATCGTGTCCCGAAGAGGTCCTCCAAAAAGAATGGACATGGACGGAGCTAGGATTAAAAATTCCAACAGTATGAACGAGAGTTCTAAATGATTCACTCTGAAAAATAGGATCGTCTACACTAGACTCTGTGTGAGGTCTAGTAGGTATTCCAGTATAAACTTCAACAAAAACATCTCCCGATGAATTTATCCAGAGCAAAAGTGGATCTCGTACAACACTAAATAATGGATTTATGGGAAGTATTGATTCCTCCAATGGAGTAGAACTTCCAATATTAGAGGCTACATCATTATTGACTGCTCCTTTAGGAGAACCCTCTGGTGAGTTAGGAAGCAAAGGAGTGTATTCTTTTGTATCTTCCAGAGGTAACCCTTACATCCTATGTGAACGATGAAGGTCGATGTTGGCCGCACCAAATAAAGAATGAAATAAATCTATGGCCAACTAGAGAAAAAAACAACACTCACTAATAAAATATAAATATCAAACATGCAAACAAACCTTCTTATTTTGAAGTCACTAGTTGGTGATGAAATCCAACGTCGCAAAATCAAGACAAGAAGGGGTTATGATAAAGCAGGTGGAAAATTTACGTTGACGACCTACTTAATGGACTTACACCCTGGTGCAAGCTCCCACACATAAGGTAAAGACTCTAAAGATATAGGCCACTAAGGTTACCAATTACGACAATGATGCTTGGGGAAGCAGTCGACAGTCCGATCCACCCGCAAAGGCAGGGTATCTAAGCCCTAAATCAACTTGAGAAGGTCCCCACAAGATTTTATTCTCAAGTGACCCCCAATAATATGTGTAATCTCTACACTAAGACCAACAAAGAAGGGTGAGTAACTTTGTCATCCCTAATGCAACCTCGTGGTTGACCCTTCTACTAGAAGGGCTTCCTAGGACAAAATGTAGCAAGTGGATTTGAACTCTCCTTATCACAAGATACTATTGTGTGTTTTGATGCTTTGGAGAGTGTTCCTTACAACCTATTCCAAAGCACTATCCTAGCTAATGTTGGTGTAGAAAATTTCTAGAAAATAAAAGTTGCTAATATATTTTAAAATTACATTGTATTTTAAAGGTTATTGCTTACTCAAAAGGGAAACATAAATGAAATTGATGATGTATTTGAACTTGACCCAATAAAATGCAAGAAGATATGATATGCAATCATTTAATTCGATGAAATCTAATTACAATAGGGATAAGGTTTCTCTTTTCATAATACAAAAGCTATGAAACACAATTTGTCAATTTTTGAATGAAAAAAATTCCAAATAATCAAAAACTACTAAATTTTCCAATTTTTCTCTTTTTACAAACATTTGAATGCAACAATTGTTTTGCAAAGACTGTTAAAAATATGAATAACTTCAGTTCTTTCTTTCTTGAATCAAATCAGATATGTAATGAAGAAAAGAAAGCATGGTCCAAGAAAACTAGCACATTCTCAACACTATTCCCAAATCAAACTCACAATGTAAACAAAAAATGAAACGATAAGAAAACCTTTTGTCAAATACAAACAAAAATTGTCTCTTAGTCAATTAACAATCCAGAAAGTAAAAACAATCCAAAACTCAAAAGAAATCAAGGACTCCTTATCAAACAAGCACTCAGGACAAAAATCTCAAGATTATACCCTTGTGACAAGAAATCAAAAGAAAAACCTGCAAAGCTTATAAAGAAGAATTTCAATTTCTGAAAATCAATCAAATGTAGGCTTAAAAGTTGTAACTCAATAATTCACTAGTGTCAAAAGTTCATCCTAGGCAATAAAGGAAAAACTGCGGAGAAAAAAGAAAAATGGCTATCACCCAACAATTCCTACAGGAATCGTCGCAGGCTACAAAGGAGTGCATTGCGATGATCTAGAATCATCGCACATTGTCAATAAGGTATAGTGTGACATCGTCACACTAGTATTCACTAGTAGAGTGCAACGACAAAGGATCGTCGCAAGCTGAGAATAGGAAATAGTGCGACGATCTATGAAAATAAAGAAAAATGGGAAGAAAGACAAAATTTCTCAATGAACCTTCAGACCCAGGGAGTCAAGATGGATCACCCACAGACTCAGACAATGAAATTAACCAAAAGAAGGCAGGGTAAAATCAAATAGGAGGAAAAAAACCAAAAAAAATCATATCCCCAGTATGGTCGCCAATTTTTTTATCGGACAAATCGGTAAGTGCAGACACAAACTGATCTCCCTAACTTCCACAGGAAGCTAGAAAAAAACAAGACAGAATACAAACTTCACCTTAGACTTCATTGTCATATATACTAGTTTAGAGAGGTACAAGTGACATGCCTTTTAAACGACGTTTGATCCTCTCTAGTGTCGTCCTTGTATCTCCTTCTTTGAGTTTGTGGTATGGTGAAACTGTTTAATAAGGACAAACCAACAAAGAGAGAGAACAAAGCTACATATATTCCAATGAATCCTATGTATAAGATCAAGGAGTTATACAATAAAAGTTAAGACACCTTTATAGGGAAGAAATGTATTACTACATTATATTAAATGGAAAGTGGAGAATACAACCCATTCCTTGATGTTGCAAGGTCCCTTTCAATGGCTCTTTTCTCCAACACACACACCTTTTCTCCAATGCCTTTGTTGAAGAAGATCCACAATCTGACTTAGAGAACTAAAGAAAATCTCTCAAGTATAAAATGTACTAGAACTCTTCATGCATATGCAAGCCCTTGCAAACTTTATCCTTTTCCATAAGATATCCCTCTTTATATATGGTGAAAGAGAGATGGATGAGGGGATTAGGATGATCCCACTAAATCAGAGAAGTGAGTAATATCCAAACCGATTGGAGGCCACTTCATCTTCTAGAAGATTCCCTTCTAGAACATTCGTGAATTTTGAATTTTCCTTTTCTTAAGCATCATCACACCCTATGCACAAGTAGCCTGCGACGATGTCACAGTCCATATTTGGTGCAGAGTGCGATGATCAGGTATCATTGCACCCTATGCATAAAGCAGGGTGCGACGACCTTCCTTGTCATAGTTTTTGAAAGAGGAAAAGAAAACTACTTTTCTCATGGAGAAAGTCTCTTTTAATATTTTCAGGGAACCTGGAAATGAGTTAAGTACAGGTTGTCAATTGATCACTGGGGTGACCAAAATAATGTGTAACATGAGCCCTAAAAACGTTTTTTATGGCCTCAAAACAGCCCCAGAAGTTCAGGACCCGAAAACTAGGAAATGCCAAGCTGAAAAACTACCAAAATGAGCCAGTTGGAATAGGTGGGTGGCCACCAATATCCACCTTGATCATAATCACTTTAAAATTTTAGACATAGATATAAATGCACAAATTAACAAAAGCATGTAAACATTGTGTTTTTGGACAAGGGTGAACTCTTTTATTCAATTTCAAGATAAAAAGGATTACAACCTTTGTTGGAAACCGCTCCACGAACCAAGTCTGGGCTCCTCTATCATGGCTCCAAGTGCATCAATCTCACATTAGCTTATCACAACCAACATATCACCAAGGGAAGGAGGAAAGATTGCATAAGGAGAAAGACTGGAGGGTAAGGCTAAGGCTAAAAATCAAAATAGGATGCAAATCTTAGGCTAAGAAAGGTAAGGGATTTTGGCACTGTTTTCTTATCTCTTGCTCATGTTCATAAATGACCCCCAAGACATGTTTTTATATGATAAAAATATGGTTATTTTGTTTGGGGATGGAATACAAGGGGTAAAATGGTTAGGAAACCCTTCATAGCCTGTAAACTCTGCAAATTCTACATATGTTTTGCAACTTTTGGAGGTAAACATAGGCTATCTAGCATGTAGCACACGTGTGTACATGGGATAACTAGCATGCAGCACGCGTGTGTACATGGGATAACTAGCATGCAACACACATGTGTACACAGGATATTAGTGCAGCAGGGCAAGTATAATATCAAAAAAATGGTTTTTTAAAAGGAATCCTTAGCAATATTTTGGAAAAGTATGCAAATGGAAGGGCCAATGTCTTGTATGCATAGATAAGGCATTTTGGACTATAACAAGGGTGGAAAGGGAAGTCATACTAGAATTATGTTTGGCCATGGTCTGTTGTAGAGACAATTGTTACATTTGGTTGGACAATTGATCTATGGGCTTGTTTTTTGTTGATCCTACAATACCATTGGCATGAGGCCTAGACTTCAGTTTGGTCAAGTCAAAGGTTGATTGTGGTGTGTTAGGAAGAATCTCGTAAAGCATGATGGATTACAAATAGATCAATTCTAGATGTTGAACCCTCATTATTGCCTCTTCTTCAAAAAACACTCTGGAAGTTGCGATGTATTTATAAATAAAATGCACCAAAGAATTCAGGAACCACTCAAGAAAAAATTCAAGCGGGACCTTTACTTTAATAAAGCTCTTATGACGACTCCATTCATGGATATGATCGGAGATGTGGGAGCCCTTAGTCTACTCGAAATTGGATAGAAACTTAGTGTTGACATCGTATCTCACCAGTTGCTGAAAATGGTTCAAGAAAACCATTTCTGGATCGTTAAAGTAAGAGTACTTAGAGCCATCGAGCTAAATATACCACTTCATGACACCCACTATGAGATTGCATTGAAACAATCATAGCTAATAAAGTCATCATTCAGTGAATTGGAGGAGCACCACAAGTGAAAAGTTGTAACATGATCGTTCGGATCTTTTCCAGGCTTTCCTTCAAATTTTGGAATATCTGAGGGTAACTTAGTCGATATAGGAGGCCAACACGGATCATGACAAATAGGGTCATTTAACAACCTTGACAAGTCTAGAAAATGAATATTTTCCAAAAATGTTAACCTGGGTTGTGGCAGAGTTAAAGGAAAAGAAAAACTTGGATTTTGGCTAGCACCAAGTTGCCAGGAAATGTTTTCCTATTGACCAGGGTTCTGGTAAAAGCCAGGGTTTCCTTGGCCAAGGTAGGGGACTTGTGCACTAGTCTTCATCATTAATGAATTCAGATAGTTTTATGAAATACCTTAAGTGGGGATTTCCCCCTGCATGGTATTCCAAAATCCTTGGTTGAGGTTTCCCCCAGTCGATCCCCCTGGTATAGGAATTGAACCTTGCACGGGGTTCCACTGAATGTGGGAGGGGTTTCCCCCGATCGAAATACGTTGCATAGGTATAGAACCCTACCTGAGATTTCCAAGACCTTGAAAGGAAGTGGTTCCTTCCATCATTCCTTGTGAAGGTAAAAATCCTTGCATAGTGTTGGGTTGATTGACAAAGGGGTTTCCCCCTGACAAAAAACACAAAAAAAAATATAGGGCGTTATTATCAAAATCACCAAATAAATAGAACGACATGGACCCAACCAGATTTGTATAGGACAAAGTCCCTTTAATCCCTCCACTAAACAAGCTAGAACATGCATTGGGCCTAATATTTTATTGAAAATCACCTCCAAGCGAGGGGGACGAAGGGGGGATATGGCCCCCACCATAAGGGACTGCATTGTACAGAGTAGAGGCACCCCTGAGGGATCCTTGTGAGGGAGTGTTACAACCCCCTTCCCCCAAACCAATAGTCTGTAAAGTGGAGTAGGTTAAAGTCTAACTTGTGTCAAAACCAAACATCCCATATGAGAAAGGAGCACCACACATGTTTTGTATGGTCGAAGTATGAAAAATGGTTGAAGTCGTAGTAGAGACTGTGCCACTTCCAAAAGAGGTAGGTGTCTAACAAGAGATATTCCTTGTAGGGGAAGGTGGGGGAGGGGGTATGGTGCCCCCTCCACCTACATTAGAGAAATAAGTATGAGGACTTCTAGTATAAGTAACATAATTTACTTCCATAGCTAGTCGCCTAACTAGACAATGATTAGGGGTAGTCACCTCAGGAGGGACTATCTAAACTAGAACCTGCATTGAGAGGTTTGAAATGTGAGTTACCTCCGATGTAAGAGTGTCTCCTATCGGGATAGGTTTGGGCATAATTTCTTATGGCCCAATAGTCTGGAGAGAACCATCTTGATCTAACCTTTTCCTAAGAGGAGGTGGAGGTGTCTCCACAGTTTCCAGTGGGAGACCTTGAAGCCTACATGAATGGTGGAGTTGTTGATCATCCACCTTATGGAATGATGAAACAACACTCTAAGTAAAGTCTAGGGGGAAGCATAGAGCACACACTAAGAGTCCCTAAAGATGAATCAAGAAAACAAGAGAAAGGCGGGAAGAACAGTCACACCAACCAACACTAGAGAAACTTACTGATGAAAGTGTAACTTGAACACGGAAACACTCTCCGGGTATACTCGGTGAATCATGGCCTGACATATTCCCTAGGTACCATATTATGCCCCCCACATTCACCTTGTGTAAGTACCTATAATAAGGAAACTATGTTTCCAAATCACAATCGGCCACCGGGTGGGTACAATCGACAGTTGGGGAGATCGTATGAGCGGGATAACTATTTCTGAAGCCTTTCAAGGGTACCAAAAGAAAATGGTCCACAATACAACTGCGGATCCTAAATGGATTCGATGTCCACTAAGCTTCGTAGTCATATGAAATCATAAAAATCCCAAGAATGAACCTCAAACACGATCCCCACTATGCTTGGTCCAGCTTTGGAGGGGAGATATCCACCGCTTTTCCTCGTGCAACCTCGTTTTTAGCCCATGTGTTAGACATGGGTCTTGGATAACTTTTACGGCATTATACTTCAACACTCCCTATATCAAACTCTTAAGTTTGTTTAGTGACCTTGGAGAGTTTCATGTCCACACCTAATCCAAGGCCCTAAATCCTAGTCTAGTTGGTGTACCCTATAAACGAAAAAGTCTAATTTTTTAGTTGCTTGATTACTTAGGGATGCGGTAGTGAAACTCGTGATGTTCTTTTAGAGACTAGAAGAGAAGAGTTAATGATATTTTAGAACATTATGCTTTAAATGCGAATGAAATCAAACTACATCCTACAAATGAATATTTGGCTCTTTTAACTTCCAAAATGCAAACTTTTCAAATGAAATCCAAGATCCTAATATGCAATCTATCATATAATTCTCTTTCATTCTAGATGCAATGCAACTACTTAAACTTTCAGGGAAGAGGGAAAGAAGGAACTTTGGGTTGAGATTTATTTTCTTTTATAAACACAACCTAAGCTACTACAACCAAACAAACATGCAAATGCAGTTAAGAAACTTCTTTTTCTTTTTGTAAAATGAAAACAAGGGAAAAGGGAAAGAAAAAAATTTACACTTAACTACAATTTTTGAAACTTTTACATTCTTGTGAAATGAAAACACGAAAAAAAACTATTTTTTTTTCTTTTCAAAGCATTCCAAGAGAGAAGGAGAACAACCAAAAGACTGACTCAAGTCCTAAACCACTTCTAGAAAGCATGGATTCACTAGAATCCAAAGGATAAGCTAAAGCTTAAAATCACACCTTCAACCTTGATAAAGGAAAGAAAGAGACAAAGAAAACTATACAAGATGATTTCTTTACAATTTCATCAACAATCTACGACTTAAATATTGTCCAACAACAGTTAACAGAGGTCTTTGGTACTCAGGAGGATCTGAGAAACCAAAGGTTTCCTAGAATAAAATGAAAAGTTTTTGAAAAAAAAATTCAAAATTACAAACACTTATGTTGTGCATAGGCATCATGTGTATGTTTTTGGGCTAATTTGAACTCAGAGAGTAGGTGTACATGATATGGGTATAGTCCATGGCACGTATATGAATGAAAAACTCAAAAATATATCAAATTCAAAGTGACCACCCAGATCAAGGAAACTGGTAAACACCTGGAAGGTGACCAGAGACTCTCACGGAATCAGAAAGCACAGAAAAACAGGGATTCAAACCAAAAAGAATCTTTTAACAAGACCCTAGAGACATTCCCCAGTAGAGTCAACAATTCTGTTATGGAGAAAAATCCCCCTAATCCAGGTCTAGTGACTAGGAAGAGAAATGACACCTTAAAAGAAAAAATTACTTCTATTTCACCCAAATATAACAAGACCTAATGAAAATTAAGGAAAGGGAGAGAAAATCGAGGTATGCACCTTAAGTCCATTTGTTTGTAGTAGATCGTTTCCTCTCCTTGTTTTCTCTTGGAGTGTAGGCCTCCTCCCAATGTTGTCCTAAAACAACTTCAGAGAAAAATATACAAAATCATATGCATAATCACCAAGATCATTTAAAGGCCTAAATATTCATGAAAGCAGTTTAGAAATATACGCATGAAGACACATAGATTTGGGACAAGAAAATTCTCTTTTATTAAAAACAAGATGATAATATACAACCTTAATCTTGTTGACATCGCTCCATGAACCTCGCCTTGGTTCCTCTAATTATACTCCAAGTGCACCAATCCCAAAGTGAGATCCTCACAACCAACATGCCAATAGAAGGAAATTGATGGATTGCATAAGGAGAGTGAATGATTGGGAATGATGAGGATGAAAACTCAGAACAAGATGAAAAGGCTTGGAATGAGAAAGGGAGAATTTTTGGCAAAGTTCACTTGCCTGTTCTTTCATATGTTCAAATGACCCCCCTAGGGCCCTTTTTATATGGAAAAATGACGGTTATTTGGTTGTCAAAAGGGATACATGACGTAAAATGATTGTGCAACCCAAAATAGCTCATAAACTCCGCTGAAAAGTGCAGAATTTTATAATTTTTGCAACTTTTTAGAGTACACGCAAGTAGTTATGCATTCAGGTCACGTATGTACGCGTGTTGCAAGTGTATCAGGCTGTGTATTGTTGGAAATTTGGTTGACATTAATGTCAACCTTGATAAATAGGTGAAGTATCAATGATTGATTAGTTTGAGAAGCATTGTCAATATTGGAAATATTGTTATGAAGGTGACTTGAATGTCAAGCACTGTCAATATTGGACATAATTTTATAAAGGTGACTTGAATGTCAAGAATTGTCAATATTGGACATAATGTTATGAAGGTGACTTGAATATCAGTAGAAAGATAATATTGAATAATACATTGTATGAGCTTGATACACTCATCCCATATTGTATAAGGTTGAGCTTGTGTCATTATCATCCATGCAAAAAAAAAGAAATTGTCCAGATAAAAAGGGTAAATGTTTAATCCAATATGGATCCATACAAATCACAAATAAAGAAGTCAATAAGACATGGTTCGTTAAAAGTGATTTAGAAAATCTCAATTGAAGAAGAGTCTAGAGATGAGACAGAATGTCAATGTTGGATGTTTGGTGAGGAATCATTGACACGATCGAATCACAAGTCGAGTCGATTCAAACAACAATAAGGTCGACTATCTCAACGTCGATTGACTACAAGATGATTCGAAGACAATTTGACCAATTGTAAGCCTATAGATTGACGGAAGTTGGAGAAGACAAGTCGATCGATTTCAATACGAGTCAAAGACAAGTCGACCAACTGAAGGTTGAAGTTGAAGGAAAATTAAGTCGGGAAATACAAGTCAGCCAAAGCAAGTCGAGATGACCAAAGTCGAATTTCTCAAGTTGTTTTTCTTCCAAGTTGAGTCGGTCCAAGAAAGAAGTAACCTAAAGGTCGAAGTCAAAGAAAACTTAAATACAAGTCAAGTTGAGGCTAAAGCAAGATGGATCAAATAGAATTGAAATACTCAATTTGAAATTTCTCCTAGTTGAGTTGACCAAAAAGATGTTTTTCGTTCAAATGAGGAAGCAAATATGAAAAAGGGTGAGACCAAGTCAAATCTTTAATGACTAGTAGCTGAGAGGGAACCAATTTTAATATAACCATCAATTAAAATGTTTACAAGTTGAGTTTAAATGATCACCAACAAAGGAGATATGTGGAGGTCGATTTAGACATTCACGAAAAGGTAATATGTACTGAAGTCTATCTGGCATCCGAAAACGAAAGGAAAATATGGGTTCCAAAAGGACACATTGTTTCAAAGTGGCACCCTTTGGAGGACTATATAAGTAAATGAATACGAAGGTAAGAAGGTTTCTTGGTGGATATATATATATATATATAATGGATTGAATGAAATTTCATTCTATCAGTTCACCTTCAATTATATAAGAGATGAGTGGAATGGCCCTTGCTATAGTGCTTGAATGATTCAAAGAGAAAAGAGGATTCGCTAAGAAGAATTACAATGCCCGGACTCTCCCTGGGATGCACTACATCATCGTGCACTCTTCCTTCCGCAGGAAGCCCCCATGCCTCCTAACCACAATCCCATTTTCGCGGTCGAAACCAAAGACTTTATCCCCTCAGGAATGGTCGATTGGTTCAATAACCCCATCCCTGCACCGGACGCTTTCGAAGAAGGTAACCTGGCTAACAT
>SNQJ01S0045252.1:46448-58372 GCA_010110895.2 Picea sitchensis | reverse complement strand
ATGAGGGCTCGTTTATATACCCACGCAGGGGTGCCCTTAACCAATAGTCATGTCATTTGAGACATGTCCTTTCATTATTAATAGTTATTATTTATTAATTAATTATTATGTTATGAATATCTATTTATATGTATATTTATGTTTATAACAAACACACACTGAGGGGAGTGGGAAAGAATTTGCGTGGTCAAGAGGACTTGGCATAAAACATTCGTCTATAAAAACACAAAGTTCCAGGAAAAAATTGGTTGTATTACCTTCTAAGATTGTTGATTCTTCACCCTCCTCCACTGATTGTGGGGCTCTTAGAGCAATGAAAGCCCTGGTGCAGGCTAAGTGATGTTATTACTCTCATTAAACATTCAAGGGATTGGAGGCACCCTCAAAGTGGCCTCAGTTAGGAGACTCTTGGATCAGTCTCGTCCCAAAATTGTGTTTTTCCGGGAGACTTTGGTAACTGCCCAAAAATCTAAAGATTTCATGCATGCGTTAAGACCATCCTGGGTAACGTGTGCGGTAAATTTTGTGGGTACTTCAAGAGGCTTATTGGTCTCTTGGGATCCTATTGTTTATGATCTGGTTCCCTATCTCACGATTGGCGGTATTCTGTTAACAGGAAGGTGTTATAAGAAAAAGCGAGAATTAGCTTTGAGTAATATTTATGGACCATGCAAGGATCAGATACAATTCTAGCGGTTGGTCGCTAACAGTGGTATTTTGGCTATTAAGAATTTGATTATAGCTGGTGATCTGAACATTGTTTTATCTCCGGATGAGGTCTGGGGTGGAACTACTTGGCTTGGCCCATCATATGATTTTTACAGGGATTTATTTAGCTCCAGAAAAATGATAGATATAAAACCGACAAAATTAGTTCCGACGTGGCGGACCGGAAGTTCTGGTATTGAAGCGGTGGCTAGGAGACTGGACAGATGTCTAGTCTCGGAAGACTTATTATTAATAGTTGGCATTTATAGATCATGGGTAGAGTTTTCCTACATTTCAGATCATGCGCCTATCCTCTTACAGTTGGAAATTCACCCTGTATACAAGGCATATCCTTTCAAAATGAACGCTCATTGGTTGAATGAACAAGATTATGTTGATTTAGTTCAAAAAATCTAGAAAGATCCGATGTTCCTATCCGAACGAGGTAGTCAGAATAGATTGGTATGGAAATTAAGAGTCTTAAAGACTCATAATAAACAGTGGTATAAAGCTAGTATGGAAAGGAATAATAAAAAACTTAGGGACCTTGAAACTGGTATAAAGGACTCGATCTTTTATCTGATGGGTGATTCAACCAATATTGAAGAAGGAAGGATTCTACGGCAAAGGGAACTTGAAAGAAATAAGATTCTGAGAGGAACACAAGAACAATGGAGACTCCGCAGTAGAGCAATTTGGTTGACTAGTGGGGACAACAACACAAAAAAAATTCATAATTTCGCTAGTTACAACAGGACTAGGAAACACGTCTGGGAAATCACTAATGGTAATGGCGTTATACTCTCAGAGTAGGGAGCCATTAAGGAGGCAACAAATCAACATTTCAAATATTTTTATAAAGCTCGGGAGTTTATGAATACCATTGATCAAGTCAGGATAGTGGGGTTATGTCCCAGAATGTTAAAGGATGATGAAACAAGTACACTCTTCAGACCTGTTACAATGGAAGAATTAAAACAAGTATTATTCAAATTCAAAAAATCAAAGAGCCCTGGGACAGATGGTTGGACTTCTGAGTTTTTCACCTTCTTTTTTGATATAGTTGGTGAGGATCTTCTTGATATGGTGGAGGAAACGAGAAGGATGAGATCTGTTGTGGGCAGCCTCAATTCGAATTTTTTGGCTTTGATCCCGAAGGCAAATAAACCAACTACCTTCGATGATTTTCCCCTGATTTCCTTGTGCAATTTGTGTTATAAAATGATCTCAAAAATTATCTCAAATCGGATCAAGTCGTTCCTTTCCAATGCACTTTCTGTTGAACAGATGGGTTTCCTAGAAGGTAGGAGGATCCAAGATGCTATCAGAATGGCTCACGAAAGCTTACACAGTATAAAGAAGAAAAATTTTAAATCCATGGTTTTAAAACTGGACCTAAGGAAAGTGTATGATTGTATGGATTGGAATTTATTAAGACTTATTCTTATAACTACAGGTTTTGGGATCCAGATAACCAATTGGATTATGGCCTGTGTGACATCGTCTTCCTTTGTTGTTATGATTAACGGTGAAGCCACAGATTTTTTTAGAAGTGGCAGGGGTCTGCGCCAAGGGTGTCCACTTTCTCCCTTGCTCTTTATCCTGGTTATGGAGGGCCTCGGCCTTTTATTGAAAAATGCATTTAGTGAAGGTACCATTACAGGTATTAAAGTTTATCGTCTGTATAAGATTTTGCATTTACTATTTGTTGATGATGTTCTTATTATGACGAGGGCGACATTACAAGAATGGTGGGAAATTGACAAAATTATCTGTTTATTTTGTAAATCTTATGGGCTAACGGTAAATCAATCCAAAACTACAGTTCATTATGCAGGACTTTCGAACAGTGAACTTGATCCCTTTAAGAGTTTTCTTCCCTTCTCCTTTAGTGACCTCTCTACGGGCTTCAGATATTTGGGATACTTTCTAAAGACCAACGTGCATAGGGTGGAAGATTGGGATTGGTCGGTAACACAAATTACAAAGAGGATAGGCTTATGGTGTAACCGGTGGCTTACATTGGGTGATAGATACATCCTTGTAAAAACTGTGTTGGAGGGTCAGCCGATTTATTGGATGTCGATGGAATCAATTCCTCACTCTGTACTAAATAAGATCAAGAAATTAATGTTCCACTTCCTCTGGAACAGACGCAAAGATACTCAACAATTCCACCTTTGCAGATGGGATTTACTCTCAAGACCAAAAAAGAATGGTGGATGGGGCTTCAAAAACCTTGAACTGTTCAACACGGCATTGAATGTGAATACACTTTGGCGGGTTCTAAGGCATCAGGGCATTTGGCACAAGGTGTTAAGGGATAAATATTTACCAAATACTACAATTATCAACTGGTATAGGTGGCAACACATAAGGCTTTCTCTGCGTCTAGGATCTGGACTAGCCTAGTTCGCTCTGTACATGTAATTATTCATTGGTTCAGTTGGTCCCCAGGTTTAAGACATCTCATAAATATTGGCAAAGATTAGATTCTTGGCTTAGGTGCAAATTATTTCCTCTCGGAAGAGATTATTGCTCATTTAACTCAAAGAAGAATCATTGTATTGGCATTAGCATTTGTTTCTCAAGATCCAGTTTCCTTATTTGAGACATGGATTAGTAGCGCGGAATTGGGGCTGATGGGATGTCAAGTGTCTGAATGGGAAGGCTACTGCAATAATTTAAATGGCGTTGGTGTATTTCTTCAACATTCAGAAGATACTCTCCTCTGGACAAGAGGTGACTCCACTGGGAAAATGACAGTTAGAAATATATACTCAGCTATTATATCTAACAAAGATTTTTCGATCTGGAGTGATTGGAAATATAAATTATGGAAGTGGAACATTCAATTGAAGATAAAACTTTTTGTTTGGATGGCAACCAAAAATAGGATTCTATCCTGGGAAGTTCTGCAAAAAAAAAGGATGGCAAGGTCCCAGTATCTGCCCTCTGTGTAAAAACAATATTGAAGATACCAACCATCTGTTTGTGCACTATTCTTTCACTCAGACAGTGTGGGACAGAATCTCCAACTTGCTTAAAGTTAAAAAAAACGGTGGATGGGAACCTCCTTTAATGTTTGTTTTGATTCATGGGCAAAAGACAAGAATGTTTCAAATAATTTGGCTGCAATCTTGTGTTGGTATATTTGGCTTGAGAGGAATCAAGTCATTTTCAAGGAGAAAGCGCCTTCAGTCTGGGCAGTGACTTGCAAGACATTAAGAGCGCACAATTCATGTTCCCATCCTCAAAAATCAAGCACTATAAGAAGGAGTCTGATCACCTAGTTTGTAGATTACACTATTGCATATTTTGACGGGGCCTCTATTCGGGGTGGATCGATCTGTGGTGTCGGGGGTGTCATCAAAATCTCATACTTTCATGTTTATATATGGCATATCAATGGGGGGTGTCGGTACAAACACTAAAGCGGAGCTGCTGGGGGCTTGGGTAACACTAATACTTGTTAATCAATGGAAAATTCCAAAGATTCAGTTGATGGGGGATTCTAAGGTGATTATAGATTGGCTGAACCAAAAGGGCAATTTAAATGTTATCGATATTGAAGGTTGGAAGCGCAGAACTAAGGTATTGACTACAATCTTCCAAGAAATCAGCTTTTAACATATATTTAGGGAATATAACAAGGAAGCAGATCGCCTTTCCAAACAAGCTTTGCTGCTCCAAAAGGCAGATTAACTTACTATACTTGGGAAAATGGGAAGACAGGCCCACTACTCCATCAAACGCTCTTCTGAATGCCCGGGTTCTATTAGCTATTTTGGATTTGGAGAGTTTAAATTTTTTGGTTTAGGGATTCATAGTCTATAGTCTCCTTCGTGGAGTTGAACTATTTTGTAGTTGACTTTCATTGAGTGATTTTGTTATGGTCCTTTTTGGAGAGCACATGTTGAGTCTTTAGGACTTGAGTTTTGCTATCGAGATGGCGATAGTATAGTTTACTGATGGATCAATTTGGAAATATCCTATTTTGAATAGTTCCTTGTTGATGTAAATGAGATTATACTCTAATATAATTTCGAGCGAATTTTCTATTGGAAAAAGTTCATCATTCCTTATAGGTGCTTTGTGATTTAGATAAGGAGAATATTGTGTTGAATAATATATTTGTATAATTATAATGTTGAAATGTGAGGTAGATATAAAAACAAATTGTTTATTGTATAGAAATGAGGTGTATGTTAGACTCACATGTGTTATTTTAATAATATTTATGAATTTATATATACATATGCTAGCATACCCTTGAAGTAGGGGAAAGGGAACGTCGAAGTGAATTGGGGTGGTTATGTTGTTTAAAGATCGTGGGGAAATAAATTAGATGATAAATGGAAAATTCCTTACCTTAGAGAAGTGTGTTTTGTGAAACAACCATGCATATGTTGTTTTCCATAAGTTAGGTAGTTCGAAAGATGTTTTTTTCTCTCTTATCATTTCCAATGCCACCACCCCAAAGCTATACATGTCATACCTCTCTAGCACCTCTATAATGTAAAACCTATCATAACTCAGTTGTCAATTGATAATGAGGACAATAATTATTGGTTGTTATATACGAATGTGGGCTGACTCATTACCAATATTACCAATATTCAAGGAAAACCATACCACCTCAAATGATATGTTGGTGGTTTGTAAGGGGGGAAACTTCCACTCTTGCTAGAGGCCTCTAGGTTTTGAGTCGTTAATGTATTTTTTAGTCTAACTCCAAGACCAAAAGACAATTTCAACCTAGATAGTGTTTGTGAGAAAGAAAGTGTCCCTATGGTCATCACCATGACTACCTTTAGTGGGGTTATCTACTTTCTAGTAGCATCTAGCCTTAGTCTCACATATGAAACGAGATGCTACCATGATTATAGTTTAAACTTTTTCCTAGGAGGTATTATTCATGTAAAGTTATGTAACTAGTGCATTGTATTTAACAATTATTAAAGTAATTTTGAGTATCATTGTCCTTCGTTACTTTGAGAGACAAACCACCTTCACATCAAATGAATAATGACTGAGTGAAATACATTGCCCATGAATTTGTTGGGTTGGGGTGTGTGGATCCCAACTATAATAAATAAAGTCATTGATTAGGTGGTGGTTGTTTCTTTGGCTTCTTTTCTTCATCTTCATATGGCTCTTCACCATTTGGCTTGTAGCCAAACCAAACACGAGAGACAATGCTCTAGACAAAACTGCCCCTGCCCCAATTTCAACCTTTGAGCATTTGCTATGTTAATACCATGCAAACTAATTGATCTATCAAATTATATCTACAGTAATAGGTGATTCCTTTGTTCTAGTTTGATATTATAAGTAGTTTCTACAAGCAACATGAGATTTTGACTCTATGTAGATATTTCGAGGTGGTCACAACACTATTATCATTTTTTTCTTTTTTCTCACTCAAATATCATAACTAAGAAGTTGAAAAGGTTTGCAAAATATGAACAATCAAGTTAAATAGTAAAAACAATATAACATGACTTAAAATTGGATCCATAAATCTCATGGAATACTTCCATTAAATGAGTAGATGATAAAATTAAGATAGAATGTTAAGATGTAGAAACCAAAGTTCAGTGTACTAACAAACTATGTCAAAGAGTTCCCTTGTGAGGCCAACTTATGAGAGGGACTATGACATTTGGGCCATGGAAATTTCAATAACAAGTTTATAATGTGCTTAGGATGCATAGTTTTTCTTAATTGGCAGAACTAATTGTTTATTTAATTTTGATGATTTTAATTTTAAAAATTATTTTTCAAAATATTAAAAACAAAAAATTATATTGAACATGACATGATTTTGTGCTTTCCAACATACAAAATATAATGCAGAATATTTCCATTTTGTGCTTTGCAACATATAAAATATAATGCATAATATTTCCATCCCAATTGAATTGTGTGGATAAAAGAAAATAATGAATTATAATKATAAACTAGGGATTGTAAATTAAAATTATGAACRTGACATGGTTATGTGCTTTGCAACAAATAAAATATAATACATAATATGACYGTGGCAAGCACTAATTTAAGAACTAATTTTTGTAATGACATGTCACATGCAYTAATTTAGTCACTAATTTAGTTAATAATTAGTATTATTTCAAAAAAAAATATGGCAYTATTTGGTAAAGTGCAACTATTGGATGTGGCTGGGTCTTTTACATTTTTGTAGACAAAGATTTGATAAAGATTGTGATTTTGTGTTCACTGCCATGTAGTGTGTGGAGGGTCATCCATGGACAGAGGACTCGTTGTCGGGATAGTGACCGATATAGATACATGGAAACAACCATGGTAGGACGGGATGGAGGCCAGAGCATCATGGAACACGCTGGGAAAAAAAAAGCCTAGGAAGATCCACATTTAAATCCTAGACTGCAAAGCCCTTGCACATTCCTTCAATTCCCTTCATGGATATAATAAAATTGAAAAATGGACGTAATATTAACACAGATCCAGGATTATATGTTCTCCAACAACACCCTACACCAGTCAGACGCTCTCCTACAAGCCCTGCAACACTCCCCCACGGGAAGAGACATATCCATTGTAAAGAAATGAAACATCGAAGTGAATTCGGGTGGTTGTTTTGTTTAAAGACCATGAGATTTTGTTTTTGAGAGGATTGGAAGATGTTGCAACAAAAGGCTGCATCCGAATCAAATTTCATATACTTAATGGCTATTTGGTTGGTCCCCAAATACACTTCCATTCCCGACTATAACTATATATTGAGCTTCCAAACTTTTTAAGTTCGAATGCCACTCACAACATGCAAATTAAATGTTTTGTTTAAATACAGAATCTTATAGATGTTCTAGAATATTCTTTTGAATGGAGCTGCAAGTCCTTTTCCTTTGATTCGAAGTATTGCTTCAAATGGATAAAAAACCCAATAAAGCCAATGGCCTTTATTTTATTTTTTCCAAGTAAAATGATATTCTTTGATGAAGCCTAACTATCGAGGATTGCATGCAATAGCTTATCAAGGTTTTTAAGAGATTGTTGATAGACGTAGAAATTAAATAAAGGAAAAATAAGAAAATAATATAATATTGATTGAAAATTTGAAAATGATGCTACCTATATAAAATGTGCTCTCTAAAATTAGAATTTATATTTAAAAGTTAAAGCCTCTTGAAATATTTTGACCTTCACAAGTGAAAATGCACTCTTGTAAAAGATAACGTGTCGTATAATGGCAAATAAACCTCATAGGTTTTGAAATGAAAAAGGTAAAAGAAATGGCATTTTCTTTTATCCATTTTCATTTTTCCAAATAGAATGGTGATCCTTACCCTTAAATGTTAAAGTGTGTATTTTTCAATACAATTGATATCACATCAAAAAAGTATTAATCATTAAACATAAAAAGTAATGTATTTAGATGATGGAGTATATAATCATAGTCTTGATTATCGCCTAAGGGCATAACCTGAAGTAACACAACATTCTAAAGGGCATAACGCCAAGTATATAATTTGTGTTGGAATAAAGGGCATAATGCCAAGTAACACAACACTCTAAAACTTTCATAAGTTAGGTTATCCTCTCCATGAAAGGCATTTAATGCTAAAAAAAACTAACACTCGAGAACCTTCATGAGAATCGGAGACATTGATCAACACTACCGCTTGTAAACCGTCATGGAGAATCAAAGCCATTGATCAGCACCACTTCCTGTGAGGAGTGACAACCCAGAAGGGGTTTCAGATTTAGTAATAATAACACATAGAGAAACTGCACGAGATGATGACATATTTGTCTTCTCGCCTATACAAACAAACTTCAGTGCCTTTGGAGGAGGTTGGGAACTTCAAGTAGAAGGTATTTGGGTTTTGGAGGGATAAACCGTTGGAAGTAGAAGGCTTTGGAGTACTGAAGGTGAATCTGGAAGGAGACTCATCTCCAACCATTGTCCCTTCAAACAGGGCCTCAAGTGATCAATTTAATGGAATCATAGAAGCGCAAGGCTTGAGGGGAGAGACAGTAGTAACGATGACTTGAGGAGGCGTTGTGAAAATATCAATGTAATGGAGAAGAATTAGTCACACCCACGACTGTTTGTTCCAATAAAACTAATGATTGCTATTCGAAAACCAAGAAGAAATACATAAAATAAAACTAATGATTGTTATTCAGAAACCAAGAAGAAATACTGAAATAGTTTAATATAAAAAAATTTACCAGAGTCGAGAATTATGTTGCCTTAGACGGTCTCTGTTTCTCCAAGCTAACGCATTCTGCTCTCCGCTAATTTAGGATTAGGGCCTGGAACAAGATTTGTGCCTGGAGGATATCAAATATCAAATTGGATTGGAAATTCTTGGTTAGTCTTGTTGGATAGGTTGTTCCAAAGTGGCTTTTTTCATTATTTGAATCACTAAGCAATAGTATTATGTTGTGATGTCGTTGTAGGGACGTGGTTGGCCTTTTAGGGTTATCACTGCCCTTGTTTCCTTCCAAACAAAATTGACCCACAACTAGATACTTGCGATTTTTTCAATATTTCATTATAGACGTTTCAAGTAAGTCATGGATAGAATAGGGTAGCCATCTGGTATTTTGTCCCTGCAAAGCTTTCTTCTCTCTAGTGACTCTAGTTTACGTTTAGGAAACACAAAGTTTCTTTCAATTGTTCTTTAAAACCAGGGACACCTCGTGACTGTACCTCACCCTTGTTGGCATGGTGGTATCTTTACCCCTAATTTCAAGGATAGAATGCCCTAATTTGTTGATTTTTTTCATTTTGTTAAATTTTTTAGTTTCAAAGTCGGGGTAACGAAAAAATGGTGTAAAATGACCTCTACTAATAATGGTAATATGAGTAAAGCATCAGAACTCCCCTGCCTCTTTCCCAGTGACCATGTATTTTTGTTGTTATCATTTTGTGAGTATGAGATTTGCATTGGACTGTCAGTTTCTTTTGATGAAAGGCAAAATTGAAAAAATATTGCAGCAGAAATTATGTACTTGGATGTCATTGTTCATGTGGGAGATTGCCTATGACATGGTGCCCTCAAGACTTCGTGAAGATACCAATGACAGACATGAACATGCGTCCCCATCATACAGGCTATCCAGGTCGAACGTACAGATTTTACACAGGGAAGAAAGTGTTTGAGTTTGGTCACAGACTTAGTTACTCGACTCACACTTACAAGTTCTCTTCCATGACCATCAAGAAGATTGATCTAAACGTAACAATGGAGCATGTTGAAGCCCGTTACAGAGGAAAATCTTATGTCAGAGTGGAGAACACCCCTTGCAAAAAGTTAAAATTCAGATCCTCCATACGTGTACAGAACCATGATAAAATTGATGGTAGGCATGATGTGCTATTATTTTCCAAGTCCCATGCAACCCACAAAGGAGCTCCACGAAAGCAGCTAATCGGATTTCGATGTGTTCATGTCCAAGGTAAACACACAGTCAAAGTTTCATTTGTTGTTAAGCCTTGTGATCACTTCAACACTGTTAAGGAGAATGGGGAAAGACTTTTGTCTATTGGTTCCCATTCTCTGATTGTTGGTGATACTCAATATCCAGTTTCACTTGTCACCAAGCATTTGAATGGAAATTAATAGTGCTAGTACCTAAAAATATGGTTGCCTTTAGGAAAATACTCCAGTTTCACTTGTCACCAAGCATGTGAATGAAAATTCATTGAATCACACCTAAATGGATAGCATTGCGTCTCCGACCTCGCTCGTCTACAATAAACTTGACTTTGAACTCATCTGCTTCACGCACTTCACGAACGACCAATAAAGATCGGTGAGAATGTGACAGGGTTAGCCTCTGGTGGAAGCAGATTCGCGAGAATATGCTATGTTCTTTTGACGTCATTGTGAAGGTCACCTTTGATGCAGTCGGGAGGTTATTCCAGGAATTTAGTAGAAAAATAATGATCCTTCGCTCCTTCAAGCCTTCACAACGAACAAAATAATAAAGGAACTCAAATGCAATGGGCCATGCTCCTTATAAGATTGTAAATCTAAGAGGAACGATAAGGCGATGGTGCAGCAAGGCGGTGGTGCAGAAAGGTGGTGGACGCAGGGCGGTGAAAGAAGATAAGAAGTAAATGGACTGGTGTCAGTTGGTGTAACGTTACTAACCATCAACCCCATGGTCGGGCCGACATTACTACGCGGAAAAACACTACTGTAACATATTATGCATTCTTATGAAATACAATTGCTTAATTATAGTTAAACATAGCGTAAGCACATTAATATCGTTAGCATACATAATCCATGGCATTAACAATAGTTCACGAATACAGCGGAATACATGTAAACATTGTTAGAATCACAGACATGCATATTTAATTGAAATTATATGCATGTATATACTTATCTTTTAGACTGGATGTAATTCACCAACTGCGTGTAGACCTCCCACGAACCTCCCAGCCTTAGACCGCACTGCTCATCACTCTCAGCAGTAGGTCACCCCCGAGCTGGGACTAAGCTCCACCGGTTAGGGATTCCTAGGCTAGGCAGGGAATACATGAAGACACACAGTCACAGGAGAAGGATTCTCTCCCAGGAGCCACTTATGCCCACTACCCACAGACTCTCATTCCCCACATGTCTATCCTACCCCAGGAGTATACACCTTCACTGTCACCAAGACAGTCCATCGGTTGCTAACCTCCCTTCCCTTGGGCTTCAGCAATAGACCGGACCGGAAGTCTCCGAGCTCTGTGGCAGCTACAAGACTCCTTCCAGGAGTTCTCACTTCCTCTATGCACTCTCTCACTTGGAGAGAGTCGCTCACAGACTGGGTAACCTACCTCTTCAACAACAATCACCTCCCTCACACTGGCCAGCAAGCCACACGCAATCCAGCACTGCGTGGCCACAACAGTCAATTGGGAAAATGGGTATGGACACCCGAAACGGAAACGATCAGTGCTAAAGCATAGCACAGCTCTGCAATTACAGGTTGTGTTAAGCTTTCCAGCAAGCAACACAGGATTCATGGCTCAACAATTATGGAACATTCAGTTCTCCTAACCAACAATAAGGAGCAGACTCACCTCTCTAGTTTCAGAGATGCGTAAGGTGTACAAAGGTTCAATCACAGAGGCCAAACGCGTACAGATGGAGGATGGAGGAATTGGAAGTTCGAACCCTGGATTCAGGTGATGGTTGGAGGAATGCCCACCCCACTCCTAC
>SNQJ01S0045250.1:61485-72035 GCA_010110895.2 Picea sitchensis | reverse complement strand
ATTGGACTATCTCTTTGGGCGGTAATCTGTGAAAGGGGAAACTAGCCTTAATCCTTCGAGCCTTTCCCTTTCAAACCCCAGGTTGCCAGGGACGTCTCCCTTGGGCCTAGCCTCCCTAAATAGAAAGGACCTCCCCATTGTGGCGACATTGGGTGGGGTAGGTCCCTGTTACGCCAGTTTGGCCTTCTACTTTATAGCCTTTTCTCCTAGCTACAAACTATGCGATAACAGGTACGATGCACTCTCTTTTGTGGAGACTGTGTTTGGGGATAGTAGGGTCCCGGGGGCCAAAGACTGGGTTGAGGAGAGTCAGAGGATTCTACAGGAAGTAAAGGAAAACTTACAGGAAGCTCAGAACTAGCAGAAGATCTATGCAAAAAGGCAGAGGATAGACGACAGTTTCGAGGTAGGGGACTTGGTTTTTCTGCGTTTACAGCTATACAGACAATCCTCCTTGAAAAGGACTAGGGCAGAGAAACTGAAGCCCAGATTCTATGGACCGTACAGAGTCATCATGAGAGTAGGTGAGGTGGCATATGAGCTAGAGCTACCAAAGGGTAGGAAGATTCAAAACGTATTTCATGTTTCTTGCCTTTAAAAGGCAGTGGGGCAGCAGGTTAGAATTTCAGAGGAGTTGGCACCCTTGGATGAGGAGGGTCAGTTGGAGCTAGTACCGGAGGAGGTACTCGAGCAGAGAGAGCGCAGATTGAAGAGCAGGGTCATCAGGGAGTGCTTGGTTAGATGGAGGGGACTTCCAGTGGAGGATGCCACATGGGAGGTAGAGCATATATTGTAGCACCCAGGATTGATGTTGCTTGAGGACAAGCAATCTCGGGAAGGGAGGACTGTGATGTCCCGTTCCCCAGAGTAGGCCAACATGGAGTGTCTTAGTAGTCTATTTGTTCCCGTAGACTATAGTCAGGCACAAATAGGGAACAAGAGGAGAAATAAGGGTGAATAAGTGGCTAAACGATGAATTAAGCCAAAAAGCATTGGAAAAGTCATTTAAGCTAAAGTCAACAAAGAAATAGAAGAAAAGGTGTCGAGGGGGATACTTAATTAATTAATCACTCACCTTAGGAGGAAAAGCACCTAGCTTAAGTGATTTCAACGGAGAATTAGAATGGGAAAGGTATCAAAGGAGGAATTCGACCTAATTTCTCATTATGTTATGGTTTGATGTTGAGAGAGTTCCAGAGGAGGAAATCGACCTCTTTGTTGTTTTGTGGATGTCTGGAGGAAACCACCACCTAGATTGGTTTCGGTGTTCGAAGACACACCCTAGTCTATCGGAGATACCATCCAGGTATTTCACCGTGCCAGTTCAGGAGTTTTCAGATCTATTGCAGTGATTGCGCAGCTCAGCTAGTGAAGGCGCAAGGGTTAGAGAGGGTTTTGTGTAGCTTCACGAGACTAGGGCTTATCTCACCAATTCTTTCCGAACCAGTTGAGTATCATCCAGGGCGCTCCTTTTGAACCACCAATCATCATATTTTGATGGTGGAATCTACTATGGCGCATCAGCCAGCCAGACAATGCACAACTCTTGAGGAGGGATGTTTGGGGTTCGAGGAGGCTTCCTGAATCAGATAAGAGGAAACCCTTTCGACCCACTAAAGAGGAAGCCAGGGTGCAGATTTCGAGATAGATATCATTGGATTCCGACGGTGGAATCACTAGGGTGCACTCACAGAGCCTAGGAGGTGCGTAACCCCCCTAGGGGATGACATTCGAAGCTTTAGGGGTCAGATCTTCAGTTCGACAGTTACCAGGAGGTGCCTAGGGATTGGGGCACTCAGTTTGGGACAGTTTCCAGGCGAATCTATCGAGTATAGCCACCAGGGCGAGTTTTCCAGTATTTGCAGCAGTTGCCATGAGTTTCCAGAATTGCATTTTGCTGATCTATCCGTGCTTGTTTAGATCTATCCACATCTTCTGTTCATAGGTATTTTGTATTAGTTCAGTGACGATCCATGAGATCTAGCTGAAGATTATTTCTCTGCTTTCAACATATCATTGTATTTCCTGCTTTTTTCCCATAATACATACTATTGAGATGGTGTTTGTTCCTTATTTCACATGCATTGTATATACTGCTTAAACATTATTTGTATGACACAGACATGCGAAAATCACCAAGCATGTTAAACAATTAACTCAAACGCATCCAAAAACCCCTAGAGTATCAGATCCGAGAGTCAAAACACTAGTTCAGCAGTAGATATCTAGATCAACTAGATCGGGGATATTTAATATAGGGTCTTGGAGCATTTATTTAATTTGATGAAATAGTTTTGATGCACATGTTTAGGTGTCTTGCTAATTAGATGTGGTTTACACTTGTCATGATATCTTTGACTTGAAATCTTTGGAGGGCGTACCCTTTTGTTTTGCAGGACCTTGCTTGGTGGCCAATTTTGGGAGAACAAACCTAGCTTGGGCTTCCATGGGGCAAGGAGCCCATAGGTTGTGTTGACCACCTATTTCGAGTAGGTTTCAATGTCATGTACCATGAAGATATGTACCTTATGCTATGACAAGTTTGAAGACATATGGCTCAACAGGGCAATCCTGCCCCCAAAACTTCTTTCTCTCTCCACGGAATGTCTGCTCCCCTGCATGGGAAATTTTTGTAATGTAACATGTTAGCATAGGTCAAATTGTATTGATTTAGTGGCCTAGGACTTTATCATTAGGGAAGTTCTTTCATCGAGTGTTTTTTTCCCTTGGCTAATTAATTTCGCTTTTTCAGCGATTTTAATTACTTGAGTTTTTCACTCAATTTTCCTCCAAAGTGGTGAAAGGCGTTCTAATGATCGAGCCCAGTAGGTAACTAAGGGATGAACGTGTTTTATATGACTATGCTAGACATTTCCTAGAGTCTTGTGGAATTCCATTAAGTTTTGATAGGATTTTTTAATAATTAAAATTTCCCTTAAATTGAGAATTTTTAATTATTTTTGATATAAAATGTAAAAATTTGGTTCTTGGGGATTTTGTATAGGGGTATGGGTACTCACATCAAATGGATTATGACCCCCTACACCCTTGGACCAAGTTTCAGCTCAATTGGACAAGTTTTGCTAGGTCAATGTCCATGAGGAGTCCAAGTCAGTCAAAAACCAACAAATAATCGGCTAAGGTAAAAAAACCAAATTTTGTAAAAGTGACTAAAGTCATGAAAATAAAGTGTTTGCCAAGCTAGAAAAAGGCTTTAGCATGAAAAAGGGGCCTCCCAAGTCAAGTTTTGTCAAGTTGTTGACTTTCGCTAGAGAGAGGGGCACCCCCCTTCTTCATGAACCATTGGATAATTATGAAATCAAAGGTTGGGGAGGGCCTCACTCCTTGGGCACCCCCCTTGGACCATAGAGAAGACATCTAAACACTTAAAGGGGGTTCCCACCTCCCTTAACCATTGATCTCTCTCCCTAGGTGCGCCCCCTCTCTCATGTGGTGCGCCCCCCTTAGTGGAGCCCCCATCTTTTGTGAGTGCCACATGTAAGACATGCAAGGGGGGTCTCTCCTCTCCCCCTCCCGTAAAATAAATGCCCCTCTACTCATTTTCACATCTATTCTCATAGCAACTCCATGCTGCCCAAATTTCTCCTCACTCTCTCTTTCTCTTTTCCCATTTCTCTTATGTAATCTTGCTGCAATATTGCAGCCATTCTTTTCAATAATAGAATTGAAGATTTGGAGGATTCTTGGTGTTCTTGTGGTGATCTCTTGGTTTTCTATTGGAGTATTATTGGTGTTCTTGTGGTGATCTCTTGGTGTTCTATTGGAGTATTCTTGGTGTTCTTATGAGGTAATATTTCTACAATTTATGTTCAGTTTTGCTCACATTGTTTTACTTGAGGAATCCCAAGCAAAGTATTTTGCTGGGGATAAATCTGTAGTAGTATTGCTATAGGTTTATGTGAGTTGTTTTTCTTTGATTTTGCAAAGTATTTTGTGAACCATTTTGAAAAACTCACCTTCTTGCCTCATTGTGTAGCAAGGATGTACAAGTTTGCAGTATACCAAATCTTGGAAGAGTGGACTCCTAAAGCTTCATTTCACTTCACCTAAATTTCAGATATAGTTTTCATCTTTTATATATACTTATTTTCTGCACATATAATCATCTAAATCTTGCTTTCCAATCAATTTCCAAGTTCAGATTTTGTACATAAAATTTTATGTTTATATACTAACCCAAAACTAACTTGTTTTAAGTGATCTTTAGCATTTTCCAACAAGCATTGATTGTTTTTTTATGCAGGTTTTTTCCAGTCTAAGGGGAGGTGCTGCCCAATTTTGGCCACAAAAGGCTCAAGGAATAATCCAAGAGTGGTGGTGCAAGATCCCTTCACCTTTCTCCCTTTCTAAGACATTGTAAGCAACCCAAGAGAGTCTCTTCAGCTTGCATTCTTTTCTTATCTTCATTATTTGTAAATTGTAAAGTATCTTAAATCTTTTGTCCACACCTTGCATGTGAGTGGCTTTGCTACCCTTGCAATATCGTGCCGACTAATTTATAACTTAATTTTCTGATTTTTGCTTAGTTTGTTTGCCCCACTTCTCCCATAAAGAGAAGGTTGAGTGGCTAGTATTAATTTGTTTTACTTTAAATTCTTTTTCCCACCTTGGCACAAAATCGGTAGGCTTGTCCTCCACATTGTGCCATAGTTGTGAGGTTTGTAAATTTATTTAATTTTTCCCACCTTTTCCTTAAGGCAAAGTTGTGTGGCTAGTTTGTTTATTCCATTTATTTTAAGTTATCTTACTTTTCTGTTTGTGCCCACACCTTGCATGTGAGTGGCTTTGCCACCCTTGCAATATCGTTCCGACTAGTTAGAAGTTTCATTGTTGCAAAGTAATTAAACTTTTCGCCCCGCCATTTGCCCCATATTCCCTCCTCCTGTCCCTTGTGGATCTTGGGTGACAAGAAATGGCAAAGGACTGTGTTGCTAGACTAACTAGGCACTCATTTCCATTATTGTTTGGCCGCTAAAAAATGGTGACTTGTGGAGGCTAGAAGAGATTGAAGCCGGGGACGGTTTCATGGCACTAAGAGTCCCCCTTGTTGAGCACCCAACACCTTGGATTTGACCTGTGGAGCTAGGGGAGAACCTTGTTGTTCTCTCGTTGAGCACTCAACATTTCCTCTTGGTTAAGGGATAACGACTTGGGGTAGTCACATAGCTTAGGATTGTTTCAATTCACATCTAATCCCTCTAAGCTCAAGAAAGACCTAAAATAATTTAAAAGCAATCTACACACTTGCACAACATTTACATTTCAAGTTTTATTATTTCCTTTCAAGCAAGTTGTTTCAAGCACTTTTATATTTCATTCCTTTCAAGTAAAAGTCTTTACTTGTCAATATTTACATTCGCCCAAGTATTCTTTATTCTTTATTGCAAGCATTCTTTATTTTTGTGAAATAATTCTGTTAAGTATACAGTTGATTATTCAATTCATTGTGTAGATATTTCATTCTTGTAGAGTTATCTTTTTATTGTGTATATTTGAATAAGTGGAATTTAATAATCTTTAGGCACTAGTCCAAATTGTTGTTTTATGAAATAAAGGGTTTGCTTGTCATTGAAAGACTTCATTTTGCATTGTTGCTTTTCATTGGATTGGGTCTCCCTAATCAACAAATTAATTAACTCCTAGAACTAAAAAATCTTCACATAGTTTAATAGGGTCTACCCCCTTTGGCTTCCCTAGGAGTGAGCCTAGACAGAAGGAGTCTAGATTGAGGTGACAATGGGTCTAGACTTAGGTTTGTGCCTCCAAGGACACACCAAGTGGGTTGGATATTTCTCCACGTTTGTAGGTGTGTATTAGGATGACAACAGGTTGGATGCTATAGTCCCGCACATCGGATCACAGAGACATGTCTTTGGAGGCTTGCATGGCATCGTGGAGGACCTAACCTAGCCCCTACCACCTAAATGTTTTGCTTGAAGAGGGAAAAATGTCACTTTCTTGAGATTTGACGTCACAAAGGGGTTAGGGTTTGGTGGTGATAGAGTTGCTCATTGACACTTGGCATCAATTGATGAAGAGAGCACGTTGACCTGAGGGAGAAGGCCATAGTGCATGAAGAGAGGGCCTTTGGAGGCCAAACATTGCATCCCCAACCTCAACGACTTGTCACATATGCCAAAACGTTGCCCTAAAGGGATGACATCATCTTACTTTTAGGGTTTCTAATGTGTAAAAGTGAATTTTAAATGAATTATTTAATATTTTTTGTGTAAAGGGGCAAGATTACGGTTGTTGACCCCTATCTCATGTTTTACCCTAAAATTAAGTGGACAAACTATGTGTTAGACATTTTGTATAAGTACATATCATGTGAATCTCATTTGATAACATAACTCTCCCATTGTGAGAAGTACTTGGCTGAAATTTTCACTAGCTTTGAGCATTATGGTGTTTTTCTCTTGTGCAAATGTTTTATGGTGCTATCTTTTGGTGAATGGATGAGGAGTGATGCGCACCTCTTGGATGCTTGTTCTCTTGCTCTTGAATGGTGAATTTGCTTGGTGAAACTAGGGTTTGATCTCTCTCTTGGAATTGGTAAGGAAAAATATGCATTTGTTAGTTATTTTTTGCTATTTCTTGGTTATGGTTGTTTGAAACCCTAGGAGGAGTATGTTGGATACACCCTCCATTAAGCTTCATTTAATTTGCTAAAGGTTACAAGTTATTTTGCAAGGGTTTCTTGGAGGAATATGAGCGGATATACCCTCTTAGATTTACCCTAAGTTTGATTGGCATACCCTAGGAAGTAAAAGGGCTTACACCTCTAGGGTCTTTGTTGATCTAACTCTTTATTTTAAGACTCCAGTTATCCAATTTTAAAGGCACTAATCTGAATAT
Source organism: Picea sitchensis (assembly GCA_010110895.2). NCBI lineage: Eukaryota > Viridiplantae > Streptophyta > Pinopsida > Pinales > Pinaceae > Picea > Picea sitchensis. The sequence goes on along the minus strand of SNQJ01S0045250.1, from coordinate 65,156 downwards.
TTTGCATTGGAGAAATAAAATAGTGCATTGGGAAACATAACTTTTTGTCATTTCAACTTTTTGCAATTTGGATTTTGTTCCTTGTGCCTAGAGCAACTCTTAGCCAATAGGGCGTCCCCTCTAAAGGGGTATTGCTTTCTACTGTAATAAAATTTCATTTTCATTGAATTGTTGAGGACCAATGCCAAGTAGATCTGGGCCAAGTGCCAAACCCCCACTGGAAGATGCCACGTCTTGCTAGAATGCTGAAGCTCCTCAACAATTCGGCCCTGGTGCCAAAGATGTGCAATCACCTCAAGAAAGATGCCAAACAGTAGATCGGGTGATGGCAAGAACAACCCAGGTGCTCAAATCTCCAAGATACTTCTCACACACTGTAGATCTGAAACCCTCCACTGAATGGTGCGCCCCCTTGGATGCCTGAAACCCTAGATAATTCGGCCTGGGTGAATGAGCCCTCCAAACCTCCTGAAACTCTCCAAAAGGATAGATGAGGACACTGCAATGAAAACCCAAGTGCTCAAATCATCAAAATGCTTGCTAGATCCTTAGATCTAGCTACCCTCCAAATAATGGTGCGCCCTCCTCTTGGGAAATCGTCCCACTGTCAATACAAATAATCCTGCCACTGAAATGCCTCTGGAAACCACCAAGAATGATGCTAGGACACCTGCAAGGAAAACCCAATACCTGAAATTCTCGAAATCACTTCTCCTTAGCTAGGACGAATCCTCCTTCAATGAATGGTGCGCCCCCCTTGCTGGAAACCCCCCAACTGGTGCGCCCTCTCTCTATCTGCACAAGTAACTGATGTGGAATCCTCCTGCAACTAAGTAGATCTGGAACTAGAATGGTGTGGGAGCGTATTGCATCTCCGAGACCAAGCTTGGGACAAGGTAGGTGGAATCTTTCACCACCGAATCGTCCTCTAGGGTTTGTTAAGTCAAAACCCTCAAAACCCCCCAATGTTGGGCTCACTAGCTAGAAGCCAGATATCAAAAATAAGATCATACATGCATGCCTGAGTAGAGGCCCTTGCCTTCCTTTTATACTTTTTGGCTCACCTTGTCCCTCCAAAGTGACTTTCATTTTATTAATATTTAATTAACTAATTAAATCACTTTAATTAATTAATTAACCTTTTTACCTCTGAAAAGCTCCTTATCTCTCCTTGTGGCTTCTCTGGCCACTGAAAGTCACTTCTAGCCATCCCATCCTGTAGTGTTGCTCTTCCCGATTCCAATGAGCTATTACATTGAGAGGTTCCTCCAAGTAATGTGCCCAAAATGACCTCTTCAGTGATTTCAATTAACTTATAACTCAAATTAGTCAAAATCATGGAAATCGTCGGAATGCAACGAAACCAAAGCCAACCTATGCGGAATGGCTCATAATGATAGAATATGATGATCAATGCAAGTTGGACCCCACAATGCCTCTCAAATACCCCTGTACTCGCTATAACATCCATCTGACTACTCTGGTCATCATAAATCTCTGCACTGTGATGATGTCCCAAAGTGGGGACATTACATTGTTATAGCCATAAGGCTACAAAATATTTCTACAATTATCTTTTGTAACAGTCTTGTTTCATTGCTAAAGTCTAATGTTATCTTACTTGAGTTGATCTAGTTTATCTTTTGCTCTTTCAACTAGACTTTTAGCAATTTGTTTGCAACATTCATTATCATTTTCATTGCTGATATAGATTGCTACTAATTGTTGCAATTAGGGACAACAAGCTTAACTTGCTTGTCCATCATATACTTGGGCTTGTATCTTCGTTTTTTTTGTGTCTCGGGCAAGTACAATCAACATTTTCAAGGTCTACTACTTATTGACAACATTTGGCTACCACCAAGACCTCTCCCAAGCCCCTTTTCACACTTAGTAACTTGACCTTTAGGGGCATCCATTCATACATCACATTTTCCATCTCATTTCCCCATAGGGTCACCGATATTCCCCCCTTGATGTGATTCTATCATCTCTAAAGTGACGGGAACACCTATCTAAGGTGACAGTGGGTAGGTGCTCTCTTAGTTGTTTCCATTTTGGTGGTTGGATCGGGCTTTTCCCAACCTACAACTTGTGCGATAACAAGCCCAACAAAAAAATGAAAGAATAAAGCTTGAAACTTGTAAAATAATGAATGTGTATCAAAAGGAAATTAAGGGGTTTGGAAAGCAAAAAGTACCGAGGAAAGGGTACCTCAAGCAACAAGCGCTCCCTCTACAGAGGCGCTCATAGAAATGGATTTAATGACACCATAAGCCATGAAGTAAGTCCAACACACACTACTATCACACTTAAACTTGAAGGGTTCTTTTCTTTCATTGTTCCCTTGGGACCTATCCCTCTACTTGGGTCTTTTCTTGCATTGTCTTGGTTGGCACACCTAATAGGGTTTGATGAAGGCCCTCCCATATTCAAACTTGTCATCTCACATAAAGTTCTGAGTCGTTGTGATACTTGAAGGGGATATTGAGGTGAATTATTCATATGGATTATATCTTAGATAACAACTTACTTTGCATGGCTTAAGGATTAATATCTCTTATGAACATTGGTTTCCTGATTTTATATTTTGTTTTGATTTGGATGGCCCTGACATGGTTTCTTATGTAACAGGATTTCACCTAGGATGTTGTGCCCTTGTTGCAGGACTTTTCCACGTGTGATGCAAAGAAGCGAGTCACCCAGTGACTTGACACCTTTAGACATGGGCTCTCACATCTTCAGGACCTTCGACGATGGACAAATGGACTTGGTTTTGACAGATTTGGTCATGATGGCACAGAGATGGGCTGAAAGCCCACATGCTAGGCAGTGTACTCCAAGGCTTATTTCTCATTGGATTGAGACGTTGCACCGGTGGACAGATGGATACCTTGCAGAGATGAGATACAACCTTCTCCACCTTGGACACAATTACCTAGACCCTTGACATTGGCCTTCATTTGATGATGATGTCACCTTCTAGGGTTTGATGATCGCTTGGGGTACCATTGATGATATGGCATGACCATAGACGAGGAGAGGCACCTTTTTCCATGACTACACATTGAGATGATGATACGTGGCCTTGGGAGTCTCTCTCACACCCTCTTGGAGCATGATGTCACCACACGTATGACCTAGAAGGGCATTTTTGGCCTTATTTGCATGTTTGATCATATGTAGAGGTTATTTGAGGGGTCGGCCCCACTTATATTATGGATCATTGATGTTTTACTTTATTATGTGGACAAATGCGCTAGGGTTTACCTCATATAAATGAGGCTAGCACTTGGATCATTTTCATCAACACATTCCTCACACTTGTGTGGGGTAACGCTCTCAAAAGTTTCGCTATTTCACTCTCTTTGGCTCTTTTAACTCATGCGCTACTCTTGGAGAAGGATTGTTGTGGATATTTTTCTCTCCTGGATGGTTATTTTCTCTAACTAGGGTTTGAATGGTCTAGATATTTGGAAGAAGTAAGTAATTTACTACAATTTTGTCTCTTGCTAATGTTAAATGTGTTAATTGCTATCTTGTTGCATGTTTCTTTGTCTTGTTGAAACCCTAGGAAGGAGACATAAGTACTTCTCTCATTCATAAAGTCTTTATTGTCCAAGTTTGTGAAGCATTCTTTGCTAGGGTTAAAAGCTTAAGGCCCAAAAGTG
>SNQJ01S0045250.1:27082-42370 GCA_010110895.2 Picea sitchensis | reverse complement strand
CATTTGACCTAAACTACAAATTGAGCGATAACAGGGCCCAAGAGTGTTTGCACCCTGTTGACCGCCTATTCAACTAGGGGGTCAACTCCATGTACCATGAAGATATGCATCAACAAATGCAAATAAGTCGAAGACTTTTTGGTTCTATAAGGCATTTTTTGCTCCAACACACAGTGTTGTAAACGGGATTACCGCATCCCTGCGTGGGTTTATAATGTAATAGGTCTACATGGATCATGGTTAGGTCATTTGCCTTAGAATTTCTTCATTAGGGGAGTTCCTTTCACTGAGTGTTTTTTATCCTCAAGAGGTTGATTTGGCCTAACCAGCCTTGTTAATCTCCCTTGAGTTTTTCACTCCCACTAGCAATAAATCCTCCAAAGTGGTGAAAGGCGTTCTAATGAAGTCATTCTTAGGTAGCTAGTGTTTAGGAATGTTGTAAATGACCATGTAAGACAACACACAAAGTTTCATGATTTTTAGTTGAGTCTAAGTAGGTTTTTTTAATTAATTTATTTTTCCTAAGGTTGGGAATTAAATAAATAAATAAATAAATTCTAGATAATTAATGTAAAACTTAGGTCCCTGGGATTTTGATAGGGGTATTTGTACTCAAAAGAACGATAATGAGACCCCCTACACACTTGGACCAAGTTTCAACTCAGTTGGACAAGTTTTGTTAGGGTTTTGTCCACTTAGGAGTTTTAGTCGGAAAACAACAATTTTAATTGCTAAACCCAGGACATTGGAAAATGTCAATTTTGTAATAATTAGTCAAATAAGGTAAAGTTATTGTGACAGTTAGTGAGAGAGACCCCACCTAACCCATCCTAATCCTTTCCTAAACCTTTACACCCCTTTACCCACCTTTTTAATTATTTCCCATTTGAAGTTCACGCCCCCTCTTAAAAATACGACCCTCACTTACATGGAAGTTGGAAACTCACTTAATAGTGAGGCATGGGCCCCTCCTTCATGAGGTGCACCCTTCCTCTTCCCCTCCTCGTCACACCCAAGAGTGTGGACTCCACACTCCAAGCACACGCCCTTCCTAAGCTCAAGCTTTCCCCTTCTCATAACTGACGCTTTCTTTGATAACTCACGCATCCCTTTGTAACTCATGCTTTCCCTCTTGAAAAAAGTGGAGAAAGTTCACGTGGGAAGTGGAAACCTCACGTTTTTGGATGGAAACATCCTTTGAAAAGTATGGAAGGTTTCTTTCAAAGCATACGTGGGCCTTCTTTCAACCAATACGCCTTCATTGGGAGGCCAACTCACCATCCATCTCTCCCTACATACCAAATTCGCCTTAACCTAAAATCCTCACGCTTTTCTTCTCTTGAGTTCACTTTGGTTGGATTTGAGACACTTGTTGAAGATCCAAAGGAGGTCTCTTGGTCCCTCATTGCTATAAATGAGACTCTCCCCTCCCTCATTCCTGACCATTCTTCACAGTATTGTTATGCTACCAAATTCTCTCCATCTCCCTCTCTCTTTCTCTCATTATTGTCATCTTGTTTCACTGGTTTTGGTTCTTGAAGAGCTTGGAGCAATATTATTGCTACAACCTCTTCCCATTTGATAATACAGAAATAGCTTTGGAGGAACTGTGGTGTTCAAGATTTGTCTGGATGTGCCACATATTTGTGAGGTGATATCATTTTGAATCTTTGTGTTTTTGATCAGTAGTTGCTTAAGTAAATTAGTTTACTAGGCTAGGTGAGGCAATAGTGTAGTTTCCCATCTATATATTTTGTACATGCTTATAATATAAACTGTGTTGTATTATCTTTGCATGCAAGATATTATCTGTTGTTACATCTCACTTTTGGTTTAAGTTTTGCAGATCATCTCTAAGGAGTTGTTGGGATAGGTTCAAGGACGAATCTACCCTCATCTTCACTTTAACTTCACAAGCATTTTCTGTCCTTCTTCCTCATTCTAGCACTTTCAGATTTTGGTATCTAACTTGCTTAGATAGGTCAATAATTTAATGTAAAATTCTGGTTTTTATATGCAAGAAGTTTCCGTTGAAGAACATAAATGTCATAATCATTTGTGAGTGTGTTGCAGCGCAAATCAACAAGCAATAGCTTGCTGATTTTTAAAGATTCTCGCCAGGACAAGAGGGCATGCTGCCCAATTTCAAGCACAACACACTCTCAAGTAACTCCTTTGTAGTGGTAACGATTTGTCTTCTTTCTCCTCTCTCCAAATCATTGTATGCAAGCCCAAAGGAGTGTACCCAAGTGGCTTGCATTTCTTTCCTTTCAGTCTTTACTTTGCAAGTTTAGTTAGATTTCCTTTTTGTCTTTCCTTGCTTACTTTAGCTAGATTAGTTGTGATCTCTACATGCATGCTTAATGTAAAATAATCTAAAGTAGATCTCACATCTAGATGCTAGCTTAGAGCCCGTGGAGGCTTAGTTAAATCTTTACTTTCTGTTGCATGCAAGTCTTTAATTTCTTAATTCTTTATCTTACACACATGCATGCACATGTCGGTTACATAATCTCTTAAGTAATTGTCGTTTACATTCAACAAGTTATTTCTTTGTTTTCACATGCAATAATCTCATTAAGCAATTTAACTTGCAATCTATTGGTTTAAAGGCCTTTAGCCTTCACTTTTTCAGTTTTCAGTTTCACAAGCATTTCAAATCTTAACATTTACATGCAATAATTCAACAACTTAAGAACTTAACTTGCAATTTCACTGTTTAAGATTTCATACTCATATCTTTGGGTTTCAGTACTTTGGCACTCTTTGAGCAAGTTACAAGCCCTCAAACACACTACACACTTAGCTCATAGTCTAATAATCAATTAATTAGACTTAATAGGACACCATTACCAATCATCTTCGCTATTTAAAATGGGGTTGGAGGAAGGCAACGGAAGGTTCTAGGCCGGGGATGGTCTCACAACGTGCGACGCCCTTTCCGGGAGTACTCTGATATTAGCGCTGACCTGTGAAGCTAGGGTGGGCCTCGTTGCCTAACTTCTTGAGCATCCARCAGTCACTTGGTAATTGGGGGAGGAAAGTTTTGGGTTGACATCTAGATAGGATTAAAATAAATCTCACTTAATCACTTAACTCAATCTTTGGTCTACAACATTGGCGATTTACGTTTCACACTTGCAAGCATTCAGATCTTGTCTTTATATTTACATGCAAGTTAACTCATCTGTTGTGGAATAATATCTAAGTGGTTATATCTTTGTCATCTGGAGTACTTTACATTTTCAAGCATTTCATCTATCTTGTATTCCTGTATTTGTGGTGTGATCCTTCAAGAAGTGTGCATCCACCTAGAGGCATTCTCTTGACTGGGTCTTGAGTGCTTTGCGTCTTTTGCCATTGATAAGCAGTCCAACAGAATTCTATCTGTTGTGAACATGCTTGGCTTGATGTGTTGATGGTCATTTCATCTTGAATATCTTCTTTTCCTGCACATTTCAAGCACTTGTGAGTATATTGTATATCTTGTATCTAGTTTAGTTCAGCTTTGTATACATCACATATTCTTTTGTATCTAGTTTATCTATTTTGTTGTAGCATTTGTAAACTTGTAATTATCTTGTAACGAACATCCCCTTAACTTAGTTGACCCCTTGCCCAATCTTAGGCACTAGTCTTAGTTGTCCTAGGAAAGGGCCTGATTGTCATACATAACTGTTGCATCTTGCATTGTTGCTTAACATCATAGGCTAGATTCCCCCTAACCTTTTAACTTATTAAAACCAACTCCTAGAACATTTAATTATTAATCTCATCTAGTAACTAAGGTCTACCCCCCTTGGTTTCCCTAGGGGTTAGCCTAGACAGAAGAGGTTCAAGTCAAAGTGACAGCGTGGACTTTGAACCTAGGCATTGTGCCTCCAAGGACACACTAAGTGAGCAGGACTTAGCTCACGTTTGCAAGTGTGTATAAGGACGACAACACACCCTAGAAACCTTTTTCTTCAAAGTCTAAAACCTAAGGCCCAAGAGTGTTTGCACCTTAGGGTTTAGACCTAACCTCTGTTATTTCATCTAGCTCAAACTTAAAGCTAATGCATTTGTGACTCCATGAGCCCTAGAGGACAACAACATTAGTCTAGAGTTGTTCTTGTGATGCAAGTAGATTTTATAATCAATACTCACTTTCTCAAACACTTTACTAACTTTCCTAACGCTAATCCTAGCAAACTATTACTATTTATTGCTGCTGTTACAAAAGTTTGCTATAGCCACTGCAAATTGCTTTAATTTACGGCATACACACCTTAACAAGTGGCTTAAACTGCTCAGAAAACGCTTCTAGCAATTGGATAATGTTATACTTGTTGAAGGTTTAATTTTCATGGTGAATTGCTATATTTCTGAGTACTTTTATTTGATGTTGTTGCAATATACTAATTGCTGTTTTACAACTAGTTCACTGATGTAATTTGCAATAGCCATAGCATTTATTGATTGTCTAGTGTCTAAGAGGTTATTATTGCACTTTATAGCTTGGTAATTGTCTGTTTTATACTGCAAATTGTTTATTGTCTCGTAGAGGTACAACAATTACCTCGTTACACTTCATTTCCTCTCCTAGACCTAGACCTAACCATTAGGTGACCAAGATAGGGGGCTGCAGGCTTGGCTAATCTTGCTATTTGATCCCTTGAGGTCCACCAGTGAAGCCTCCCTTGTGGTGGACCTCTTGCATCACTAAAACGAGGGAAGTCTCTGCTTAGGTGACAGTGGTAGATTCTTCCAACTTTTACACGAGATTGGGATCTTGTGGAGGGCTTTGCACAAGTACAAATCCTGTGATAACAGGGCTCATAACACTGGAGTCCCTAACAAATTAGGTTTATAACACAATAATGTTGGTTTAAATTTTTGTCGTAAACCAAGTCTCTTTGATCTCTTATATGTCATTTGCAACTATACAAGTTTTGAAGTGTAGAAATTCTGACTCTGATGGAGCACTAAGGTTTTCCTCTTAATTGTAACTTCCTGTGAGCATTTTCTACAATATTCAGTATTACTATCCTCTAAGAGTCTTGTTTGGCTTGTGGAGTTGGAGTCATGTGGGTGGATGTTGTGCATCTTGTCCTATTATACACACATGGTTTATGAAGGGATGAACTCATGTCTAGTCTAAACTGGTTCGGGCCATGGTAGACTTCCTCAAGGAAACATCCAAGATAATATGCTTTAGTATCGCCTGTTTTAGTTTAGTATTGCATGGATTTAAACCTCATTATTTGGTCATGCAACAATGTTTAGGACTGGTGAAAGCTTCCAATGGAAGGTTGTAAGTAACTTGACTACTAGTAATGCCACCAAGGGAGCCTTCTCATATTCCATGGTGTGTTTGACCTTTTGTGACCTTTCTGGTTCTATTCTAGATCTTCATTTTATCCATCTAGATTATCATTATTTATTTCCTGTAATCACCACATGCTGCACATGACAGTGCAGCCATGTTAGATGCTTCCGAGGAAAAATTTCAAATTTGTTAGAGTTAATAAGATTATCTTTGTTCCCATGATATTTATCTGGGTGTGTATAATTATACCTGAAGCTCACCTCCATAAAAAATATCGGTTAGTCAAAGCCCATCTATATCTTAGTTCATTTCATAGACTACCCTTCTATAGCTTAGTTCATCTCAAAGGGTTGTAGAAATTTTAGCTCTGGTTATGATGTTAATCAGTGTAACATGTATCTTGTTCATGCAGCTATCCGTATAGTTTGAAGTATGAGAATCCAAGAAGAAGCTTTGGCAATGGACCGAATCTGTCTTTAGATGTTTTGGAATGTGAGAAGATCTTGTATGCCTTGCCTCTTACAGTGAACTTTGACAAAACCAATACTAAGCCACATGACATATGATGATGTGTAATCAAAGTCGCATAACTGGAATAGATAAGTACTTAGAGTTTACCATGGCTAGCCATATATTCTTCAATCCCATGGAGGTGTTTATTACACCTGATGGGGCCCAATGCCTTTGGCCAGCTACTCTATGAGGGAACTGGGGCTTCTCGAGTTCAGAAGATCACCAATTTTTCTTAGTTAAGGAGCCTTAATGATGATGTATATAATGAGGAATATAAAAACCATCAGTTAGTGATTTTGTTTGGAAGCCTATAGAAAGATTATAGAGGATTGGTTAAGATGATCTAGTTTGTATATATTTACAAGTTCCTGATATAGTTGAAAAGTATTTGTATTTTTGGTTTTGTTCTTTACCAAGGGAAATACATGTGTGGCATGAAAACAGATGGCTCTGTTAAAATTATTCCTTTGTTGTAAACTTGTAGTGATTGATGGAATTTGTGACTAAATATTAAAACCCTGTTAGCTTGATCATGGATTTGTTCATGACACCAATCTGAGACCTTCAATGCATGGATAATAATTGCAGGATATGTGTTTACCAGGGGTGGCTATGTGGAGCTGGCAAAAAAGCTCTCTCTTCCATTGGGTTTTACTCTTGACAGGTACTCTAATATATACTTAAAATTAATTAGTTTAGACTTATCTTGTTCTCAAAGGGAAAATAATAAACTTATATATTCGGATAGTGTCTTTATTATTGGCCAAAAAAATCTTTTCAGGTTACTGGCTGTACCATTGTGACTATAGTTTAAAACTGAAATCCTTATTAATGTTTTTTTTGTGTGTGTATATGTATTTATTAGTTTCTTAGATCATTGGCCTTCTGGCCTTTCTGTCACGGTCATATATAGAAGTTCTTGAAAGTTATGCAACTGAATCTGTCACGGCATGATTAAGAGTTGACATTGGTGTATCACCAGTTTCCCTTGTACAAATTCCCTATCTTCATAACTATAAAGGTTTTTGATTTATCACCAGTTTCCTTTGTGTTACCTCCCAATACTACACCTTGAATTATGAAGTCCCTGATGTAGATGGCACAACCTTGAGGGCATGCAGGAGTGCTGCCTACTGTCAACACAACAGCTACTCCTCTCACTTTTGGCTGGTTCTTTTCCAGCTCAAGGGGACCTTCCCTAATACAAATTCAATGAGGCTTGAATCCTCCGATAATCAACAAATTTTGTGAAAATACAAGAACATGATATGAAATATGATGGTTGAATCAATCGTGACTGGATACAACTCTTACACAATCACATGTTTTAGAGTCAAATAAATGAATCAAACGAAAGCTTCATTAGTCAGAGCCGCTGTGATAAGAGCAAAAACTGATAACTCTAGAGTTCTACTTAATCCATTAACTACAAGCAGCAGAGGATTGACAATTGAACCACAATACTACTTGTAATAAATTCTTCAATCTCAGGGATAGAAATAAATCCACAGCAGAGTAAAGTCATCAATTAACACTTATGAAAAATAAACCTGTAGCATCATGCATTCAGATCTGAAGTATAGAGAAAGAGAGAAGGCACAACAGAGCATAGAAACATCATCCATTAATCCAATGTAAAAGGATTTAGTACATGGGGGGAAGAACCCCAGGGATCCAACAACTTGTTTTACATCAGTGTTTGTTTTATGTAGAGAAGAGAGTGTTTGATCCAATCTAATTAAATCAACCTCATCACAATAAATCTGACTATCATAGTCCAAAATTGATCATCTATGAATTTGTCATAGATGATCATATATTCATTACTAATTACAAACATTTACAATTCATCTCCTTAAAACCAGCAGAAATAGCTTGTGCCCTTCACCATTTGACAAAGTCAACTTTGATCTGTGTTTGTGTGCTCTTGTATAAATGAAACATTCTCAGCGTTCCTCAAAACCTGGCAGATATCTCAGATCTTCATTAATATCTCTTTACTCTGCGCACCACTTATGGTCCAGTGAATTTATCAAGTTATTACAAATGTGCATAATCACCTCAGCCAAACTTCGATGCACCAGCACCAGAAGGAGTTTGTTACCCTATCTTACACTTCTACAGCTTTCAAACATAACCACAAGCAAAATGGATCATTGAGGCCACAGCTATGAGTCATGGAAGACCAAGCTACAGTGACCGTTGATCAGCTATGCATTTAACTATGATCGTTGGATCTTGGGACTCCAATTTCATACCATGTTCAATACTACATTGGATTCCTTGTTAGAGGTCGATCATGTGCATGGTTGATCCACAATTGTTGCACCATTCAAAATTCAAAATGAAGTTAATCAATCATCCTAGGACTGCAAGTGAAAGGCATTGGGTAGGCATGTCTCCACTGGAATAGGTCTTCACCCACACACAGGGAATAAAAATGCACATATTGGGGAATGGAGAATATTAAAGACTCATCGTTGTTGAGAATTATAGCTTGGACAGAAACTTCTGCACAGGTTCCATGTGAACGTGTGAGAAGTGGTTTGAGATATTTTTCGAAAAGTAATTCTATTTTCGAAAAGCGATTCTATTTTCGAAAAGTGAGTTCTATTTGTAATTCACTTTAGTTAAAAGGTGAAAGTTTTATTTTTAGCAGTTGAGTCTAAAAAGTGTATTTCATGCATGCATGACTTAGATTAGGAGTAATCTCAGAAATATATTAGGGTTTTGGTCTTAGCTAAAACTATAAAGACAGGTCAAGATAGAGAGTTCAAACACACAAGAGAACACATAAACAGTTGAGCAGGTTGAGCGACTGAGAGAGAGAGAGAGAGAGTGCAGGCAGCTAGGAAAGAGGCATTTCCAGGCAGTGCACAGTTCCCTACAGCAGTACGGAAGTCTGCACAGTCGTATGGACATAACCGTACAACAGTGCCGTGCAGTAGTTGTACAGTCCGTATAGCAGAAAATTGTTGTTTTTGGTTTTTTCAGCAAGCTGTACTCTATTGTTTGGTTGTTCCGCTCAAGTTCAAGGTGATTTTTTGGTATCCATGCAGTGCTGTTTTTGGGCAGCTTCTGGAGGTTTCCTTGTAAGTTTTTCGAAGGAATGAAATGCTAGTTTTGAAAGAGTAATTACTTGTGTTGTGTGAAATTAATTTTTATGCTTTTGCTATTTCATTTCCAGCGATTGTGTGATTACTGCTATGGTCTGAAATTTATTTCCACAATAATTAAATTTGACAATCTACTTGTTTGATTGAGATCATAAGGACTTTAGTCACCTAGGGTATGGGAATTTTTCACATGGTATTAGAGCTTATTTCTTTGACTGAGATTCTCTAGGATTTGTAGCAGTAAATCAATTGCAAGAAAGAAGGACCAGCAGTGAGAGGGTTTCAAAGTTTCATTTTCAGATCTGAGAGTTTGTGCAGTGGATCTTGTTAGTACTCTATTTATTCCTGCCACTGGTATGAAGGTTCATCAAGGATATAAGGTCAAGATTGAGCAAGTTAAACAAAGAGGGCGAACTTCCAGAGCCACTGAATGGTAAAAGAGCCAAGTTATTTCGGGGCCGATTGAAGAAAATGGCAGAAAATCCATGCCCTTTTGCATCTAAGGTAATATTTAAGTCCTTGTGTGCTTATCGAAGGACAAAAAGGGTTTATCGCACCCGAAATGGGCCTAAGTTTTCTATCCAGGGAGCTTATCATGGGACCAAGGCTTAGAAACCAAGTGCCAACGAATCCACGACACTCCATCGATTGAGCGACTTTTAAGTGGGACTGATCAATGGTCCAAATCTCATCGCATGCCCAACCTCTTAGATCAACAGTCCAAATCTGTCATTGATTTATCCTCGATCGTCTCGACGATGATGTCATCGTCAGGGAAATGCAGCAAGAGTTCACCATAGCGCGAGTTATCTCCTAATGCCTATGATGATGTCGTTGTCAGCGAAATGCAGAGAGAGATGACAACATGGGATGCCAGTGGAGCACTGTTAGAGCCAACCGGTAGCTACCACGTGGACACAGGGAACTTGCCATATACATAGGTCAACATCTCGAAAATGGGTGACACGTGTCGTGTCCTCCCTGCCACATCAACATCTGCCATGTGTCGTGGACCAGTATAAGGTTGCCATGTGTCCAGGGTGACATCATTAACATTTTTTCATGGCCTTAGTCAATTTTGGTTTTTTGGTCGAGCCAGATTAACAACTCTCCTTGTTCTTCTGCTAGAGATCAACGGTGGAGGTCGTCGTCGGTGAAATGCAAAGAGCGTTCCCCAGTGTGAGTTATCCCCGATCATCCCAACGACAACGTTGTCGTTGGAGAAATTCAAAGAGCGTTCCCTTGTGCAAGTTATCTCCTAGCGTCGCCACCGTCGACGATAAAGCAAAGGTAAGTTTCAGCCTATCAACGGTCCAGATCTGATTGGGTTCCAGATTAGCGGTCCATATTTGATTTCAATTTTCAAGGCGTATCGGGCTCATTGGGCTACAAATCAATGGCTCCTTGTTTCTCGGCGAGAGATCAACGGTGGAGGTCGATTTGTCGGAGTGAACTAGATTGATGGTTCATGAAGAAGGCACGTGGCAATGATCATCTGGGGTTTACTAGTCGTTGGAGGTTCACTAATCGGAACTTGATTAAGTTGAAGCTCCTATCGTTTTTTTCCACTGCCGACGACGACGATAAAGAAAAGGCAAGTTTCAACCGATCAACGACTCAGATTAAGTGTTGAAAGGTCCCATATCATCTCAACGACTATGCTTCTCTAACATCATCGTCAGGAAAATTACAGTTCAACCTAGCGTGAGTTATCTCTTGGAGTCGACGACGATGTTTCTACGTGTCAACCTTACATGTGGGCCAACCACCGAATGTCACATGGGAAAGGGGACCCTCCAAAGGCGTCAAAAAGAATATAAAAAATAACTGACACATGTCCTGCCACCTCTGCCACATCAGCACCATAGTTGGCCAATAGAAATCTGCCATGTGTCTAGACTAACGCCAACCTGACATTGTCGAGGCCTTAGCCAATTTTGGCTTTTGACTGTGCCAAATCAACGACTCTCCTTGTTTTTCCAGGGCATATCTATGGTCCAGATTTGATCTTGGGGCTCCAAGCATATCTACTTAATGGCCCCTGGAGGGTTTTTAGTCTTCAGCAATGTTCAAAGCCCCGATACTCGATACACCGTGTCACCAAACCTCCAATCTCTCAATTCAACGTACTAAGCCCGTCCTTAAAATATCAATGGTCACGATTGTTTGCTAAGATTGATCCGACGGTGGCTGAGTTTCTCAACTTTCGCAGTTTTGATTCCGTCACCCAACATATAGAAAAAATGATTGCAAGGACTTTTAAGGGGCAAAGCTGAAACGATATTTTGGCTGGCAAGTTTCCAGCTTCTCCACGATCTCAGCATAACAAATTTCAGCAGGTAAAAGTAATTTGTACAGTTTCACCAGAGGAAAAACCACTCAAGAATCAAGAAGTAGTAAGAATATTCAAGAAGCAAGAAATGGTTTCAAGAAGCAGTTTTAGGGCGTGAACGAGAAGAATAAAAGACAATGAAGGCCCTCATTGTTAAGTTCGACACTTTGGGGAACTAAAGAGTCTCTTATACCTGAAGTTGTTTGATCAAAAAGTTTTGAGCATAGATAGATGGTAAATGCAGTAGGCAACTAGAGATTCATCCCCTGCGTTATTGTTTCAGTCTTAATTCCTTTCTTATAATGTTTTGTGTTCTTGTAAAGCATCTCCTTCCATTTTTCTCTTCTTGTATCAGATCTGATTTATAAAGGTTCAGACAACAAATTATACTTCATGTTCAGTGTTATTCTATGATGTCTAGTCCTGACACAGAAGTGATTTCCTCTTAATGAATGACCAATTCTTGTCAGTTCTTTATGCTTTCAAATAATATGCAGAGGGTACCTCCATGTATTTAAATGTGTGAATATGTTAATTGTTTGAAGCATGTTTTCATTGATTTGTACACACCTGTTAGAGCTGTTGAACTCTTAGTTTCTCAACACGTTGTTCTCTTTCTATAAGTTGCAGGATTCATTTTCAACAATGCCCTATATGTTTATCTTTTTTTCTTCCTATTCACCATTTCATTCTCCCTTAAAGCTTGATTGTCTAAAACACTCGTAGACACATGCCTCTGAGAGTTGAGAGCATTTGTCATCTGATCTGTGAGTTTGTTTGAGGTCCTATAATTTCAAGAAAGAGATGGGGAAAAACTTCCCAAATATTGCATAATTAATTTACTGCAAATATAGATTTAAGACTCATCTTGAGTCTTAGCTCCTGGAGTGCCACGACATCGTTCCAATAACAACCTGGAACATCTCGAGGGATAACATTCGAAATGGCGTCGTTGTCAGGGACGTAATTTGAAGAAATCTTCCCTGGGGATACGACATTGTAAGTTCTGAGCCTTGATGGTGAATAGTCCTCAGGCACTTGGTTGTTAATCTTTCACCTGACGACTCCATGAAAGGACAACCTGGCATTTTCCAGAAGATACACCGGAAGCCACCTTAATCCTGATCAGGTTCCAGTCTATTCAGATCCAGAAAATCTTGTGACCTGGAGAAATATCAGAGAACGTCAGATTTCTTCCATTTCGGGTAATCCTAATCTACAAATATCCCCTTATGTTGTTCATCAAAGTGTTGAATCTGTAGATCTAATTGATATACCTGAAGATTTGCTTTTTGCTTCAAAATTTCCTCGAGAACTTTTGATAGACATCCATAATTCTCTTAAAGAATTTAGTCAAGAAATCAGTTCTTCCCTTAGACCATTCTTGAAAATCCCTTTTGCTCCTTTGTCCTTTGAATCCCATAAGATCATTTTACAAAATCTCGTGGCTGACTTAGGTGGAGGAAGACCTAGGGGCAATCAACCTCATCCCCCACCACCTATAAATCCTTGGGTCATTGCCAGTTTTGCCCCACTGAATCTGCCCCAAATTACCCATGACCTCCCTGAGAATTACATGAAATATCTGCCAAAATTTGATGGGGATAAAACTCGCTCAGCTAAAGAGCATATATGTGCTTTCCACGACTTTATAGACGACCAATTTGTAGAACATGACGATGTCTTCATGAGGCTATTTGTCCAAACTTTAGAGGGAGATGTTAGAAAATGGTTCAGAGAGCTACCTGTTGCTTCAATTGATAGTTGGCCAGCCCTAGAAGCTGCCTTTATGAGACAATGGCGTGAGAAAAGGGATAGCCTATACTACCTAAATGAATTTGGCTCACTCAAGAAAAGGGCCAATGAAACTGTCAATGATTTCAATAGGAGGTAAGCTCTATCACAAGATCTCTAGAGACATAAATCCATCACAACCGACAACCAAAGTCACATATGTTGGGGCATTTGATGTCGATTTTTCCATGGTGTTGAGGGAAAGGAGATCCCCAACCCTGCTTGTGATGCAAGAGGATGCAATAGACATAGAAGGAAACATGATTGTATCAGGTAAAATGAAGCAAAAACAGGATCGGGCAGAAAAGAAAAAGGCCAGGGAAGACTGTAGTACTTTTGATCCAAGTAGAGACTTCCAAGAAGCAAAGATGGATGAAATGTCCAGAGTCCAGACTGATCAGGAACTTGACAAACAAAATGTCAAGATTTGAGATGGAACATAGCAATACAAACAGAGCTCCCCAAGAGAGAGGCATAAGGAATCCTAATCCTAATCAATTCAGAAGACCTCCTAATCCACAACTCATGAGAAGGGAGAGAAGAAATGAAGAGAAACCCATCCAACCCCCTGTAAAAACCAACAATGATAACAACATTATTGAAGAAGTATTGGATGAGGAATATGTTGAATACATAGAGGAAATCCACCCGCTCCAAGATGAGGATGATGCCATACATCTAACTCAAAATGACTATGAAGAGTCTCTAAATCCTAGGAAATTGGTGCCTAGCAATCAACCCAACAAAGGAGCTTTATCTTCAGCTCAGGACATAATTTTTGTTGATGTACTATAGGCTAAGATGCATAAGAAGTATGATCTCAGGCCTTGACATAAAGCAACTGTTTTAGACTATCAACCTTAGTCTAAGAAATATGGTCCAAATCAGCCCTAATATAAAGCTAAAGAATTTCTAGACATCCCTAAGGTAAATGAGGTTTTGGAACCTGTGAAAAAAGAAAAAGAAACTAAAGAACTTGAGGAATCAGTTTCACCTTTCAATATTGAACGTGAACTATCTAAAGTCAAGATTCCTGTACCTTTGGTGGAGTTGGCTAAAACCCCTCACACCATAAACAAATTGAGAAATTTATGCAGGGGAAGGCATCAACAAGTCCAATTGATACTTTGAATATACAAGACGAATGCCCCATAATAGTTTTTGGCCCTCACATTGATGACAAAGAGGAATCTGTGGCACCCTTCTATGTAACTTTAAATATCCATGATAAGATGTTGCATAATTGTATGCTGGATTCCGGTGCATCACACAACCTTATGCCCAAAATAGTCATGGAAAAGTTGGGGTTGGGGATAACCAGGACATATCACGACCTCTATTCTTTTGATGCTAGAAAAGTGAAATGTTATGGGTTGATCAAGGACATGGTTGTCACCTTGGCCCAACTTCTTGTTAAGAGCATTATGATGGACGTGGTGGTGGTTGATGTACCAACTAATTATGGCATGCTACTGTCCAGAACATGGGCACAAAAATTGAGAGGCCCTATGCAGATGGATATGACTTATGCCATCATACCGGTTTTTGGAGGAGAGCTCAGAAGGTTGTACCAAGAGAGAGTTTTCTTATGTGGTTAGTGACCCTATGAACCATCCCATATATGCTGTTGATGAAGATCTAGGCTGTTGTATCCTATTTGTAAATGAAGAGTACAATGAAACCCCAATGCTTACATATCCTCTTGTAAGTCCTGTTGAAGAGATAAATGGTATATGGAAAATGTTTTTTGATGGGGCATACTCAAAAGAAAGGGTTGGGGCTTGTATAGTGCTCATCTCTCCTACCCAAAAGGAAATCCATTTTTCCTACAAGCTAGAGTTCGAGGCCACAAATAACGTGGTTGAATATGAAGCCTTGATCTTAGGCTTGGAGGCAACAAGGAAGATGCAAATTACCAAGTTGGTGGCATTTGGAGATTTAGAGCTAGTTGTGCAACAAGTAAAAGGTTCCTACCAAACAAGGCATCCAAGAATGAGGGCGTACAGAAATCAGGTATGGGATATGATTGATAATTTTTATGAAGCTTTCAATATTTTTGCTGTTTTAAGAGAGTTTAATCAGCGAACTGATTCCTTAGTAGTTGCGACTAGTACCTTTAAAGTACCAGCCACCCCTCAAGTTAAATGTGAGATTGAGATGAGATACATGTTAGAATATGAAAGTTGTGTGCTCGTTTTACCATTGACAATACCCTTGTCACCCAT
>SNQJ01S0045249.1:49390-61079 GCA_010110895.2 Picea sitchensis | reverse complement strand
TTAAGCAAGCCTCGCCTTCCCGGTCTTGCTCCCATGCATACCATTAAGTTTCAAGTCTCATCGATGGCTGACGCGGTTAACTCTGGTACAAAAGTGTTGAATGTCATTTATGGTAGTGCAATGGCTTGTTCATGGACCTCGATCCTCTCCATCTCCCTTATTTCACATCCTTGGTTGTATTTTGCTTTCATTCTCGCTCCTGCTAGCAAATTCGTCTTCATTTCCCTCTGTCTCTTCTTCATTATTATCTGTCTCTTGCTTGTTTTCAGTCTCTCTTGGATCCCTTTTGGTTCTTTCTTCCCTTTATAAGAATGATGCCTCATGAACGAGGAAAATCCTGCAGGGGTTTGGCATTATATTATGGCTCTGCAGGCCATCATTCTTGTCCTCTCCCCTCGTCAAACCTCTTTGATTCTTCTTCTTTTTCCTCTTCCCCTGCATATAGTCAATGCAATGAGGAGGTTTGGGGATATGCCATTGTGGAAGAAGAACTTCCAGTGGAACAAATTCAGGAAAATTCGCCAGCTCCAGCCTCACCCTTAGCAAGAAGGTCTCCTACAGATGTTATTAACACTTCAGTAGCCAAAAATGTAATAGAAAGTAGCTCTCAAGCATTAGTGGAACATTCCAGTAGAATGAATGAGCAAAATTCTTCGCCTCCATTCTTTGAAGACCAACTCTAGTTGATCTTTGAACTTCACATGGATATTGCATAACAACATTTTCTCCAGGAGATGATGGATCGTCGACTCGCTAACCTCCTCGACTTGCTATCTGGACAACATCCTTTCCCACCTTGTCCAGTCTTCCATTGTCAATGTGAGTGTGCTCCAACCGGGGATGTTCATCCTCGTAGAAATGGTGGTAGCGGTCAGTCTGGTGTTTATCTCCAATATTTTTCCATGGTTTTTTCTTACCTCGTAAATTCAATTTTCGTAGTATAAAAGCATGTTACAAATCCCATCTTATCATGTATCCAATCTGACAATTTTAGGATTTTTAATATGGCCCCACAAGGCAGACATGAAATACTATATACGAGTTGGTGCTGGCACTGGTTTCCATTTTTGGCAATCCATGCACCAGGTTGAATGATATGTACTTGGTACTATGTTTCCTAAAGGAAATATAAGTTTCTAATTTACAAAAAAAAAAAATCAACTAACGAAGAAGAGAAGGTTGTTGTTGTTGCATAGTTAGATGATCATGCCAATTGGCATACGTTCACGAATCATTGCATAATATGTAGAGAAGATTACATTAATCCAACTACACGGGATAACATATACAATATTCAATTTACATGGAACAAGCTTGTATTAGATAAAATTAATTCTACGAAAGGAAATCCATGAAAAACATGGCATCAATTGTTGACAAGCATAAAAACTTAATAATTTTTTTCATCTTATGTCAAAAAAGGAGATTACATTTTTTCTATTAAAAATAAAATAAACATATTCAATAGTGTAGTTCAAACATTTTTATTTTTATTTTTTTTCAATAACTATTATAGAATTTGGCAAAGTAATTGTTGACAAAATCTCAATTTTACATTGCTTAAATCATGTTTTTGAATGCATAAATCGAGTCAGTTCCCTCAAAAATCCCTAGAACACCTAGAATACGTAATTTCAACCACTAAAATATGCAATTCTAGTTATCCTTCTAAATTTTTGGCCAAATTTTGAGCAAAACTCATCTTAAAATGTGCCCAAAATAGAGTAAAAACCTAAAACAGTTATACTACAAACATACTGAATTTGATCCGGATTTTATGAGCATAACGAAATGACTATAGATTATTAATAGGTGATTAACATAAAATAATAGAGATACGGTAAAACTGGTTTTCTATTCAATAAGGAAATAAGATAAAAATATAAAATGCAGTGGAAAACAAGCTTGTTGGAATGGTGGTGACTTATCTCTGAGAAGAGATGTGACGGTTGCGCTCATTCGCAAGAAGATGATTACAATGAGGCTCTAAAGGATTTTTTACAATAAATAGGAATGCCAAAAACCCTAGACATCCAAGAACCTAACCCTAGGAGATGAAGCGCCAAAAGTCATGTCGACCCCGTTTGGGTAAGTTAGTACATCAACTTCCCGAGGTCGTAACTTTTGCATACGATCTCCGTTTTAGGTGCATGATAGCCCGTTGGAAAGGTATCGTCGAGGATATTCATTTTGGGGGAAAAAATTAAAGGAACCTCCATGTTGTTCATTGTTTTCCCAAAAAACGTCTTGTAGGGCCTCAAAACAACTCTGAAAGTTTAAGGACCCGAAAAACTGCTAAAAATAGTAAATTACCAAAATTGTCAGAAAAATGTTTTGAGCCAGTTGGAAAAGGTGGGTGGCCACCGATATCCACCTATATCAATCCACCCTCCTTAGGAAGAAATGGTCTCCATTGCATTGAGTTCCCCCTTCATATGAGGAAATTTCTGTTGAATTTGGCCCCTGGTGAGCCACTTGCCTTGGTGCAGGAGCTTCCCTGCTTTGACGACTCGATAAAGCTGGATACTTTGATGTCGAGTGCCCTTGATCTGTTTTTCCACAATCTGATCACTGGATGTATGTTTTATGCAGTCGGGTTTGAGCTCTGTTGGTGCCAGTTGTTCTGCTACTTATGAGGTGTCTAATAATGGTGGTAAATAAGGGTGAAGGAGATCCACATTGAACACTGGGTGCAGGCCAAGGAAATGAGGAATGTTGAGCTCAAAAGAATTAGCCCCCACAACCTTGGTGATGGTGTACGACCCATAACTGAGTGGGCGAAGCTTATGATGGGGTCTTGTAAGGCGTTCTTTCTACAAGTGCAACCAAACTTTGTCGCCCACCTGAAACTTATGTGGCACTCGATGTTGATCATGGCGTTGCTTGTACTTATCATTGGACTTCTGTAGGATATATTGAACCTGTTGGTGGATGTGTTGGATCCTCTCAATGAACTGGGTAGCTTTGTCAGCTTCAGTTGGAGCAGGAGATGAGTCGGTCAAGGTGATCACAAGAGGAAGTGCAACATCTATGGGACCCAATGGTTGGAATCCCAACCCCACCTAAAAGGGGATGTAGCCGGTTGAGCTATGCAGGACTCGGTTGTAGATTTGTTAGACATAGGTAAGGCTCTCATCCCATGTGCAAGGGTGCTTGGAATTATGCATGCGAAGGATATGCACAATCATTCGATTTACCTCCTCGATTTGGCCATTTGTTTGGGGGTGGAAGGTCATAGATTTGGTGAGCTTGGTGTCCAGCAGTGACAAGAGACTCGACCAAAATGTCCCAAGAAATCGGTTTTCGAGTCTGTCTTATAGAGTTGGGGCCATCCAGAGGCCTTATGGCCGCAAGAGTATAACACCATGGTCAGTTCCGCGATTGGTGGTCTGCTAAGGTAATCAATGACATGGTTGGTGTTTCCTATTTTATACTTGATGTTGAGGTGGAATTGTTGCAAGTATGTGGACCACTTTTCATGGCGGTCATTCTGCAATTTTCCTTGTGTCTGCATGAATTGCAGTGGCTTATGATTAGTGTGGAGGACTGTCTCCTTCCCAAGAATGTAATGTCTCCACTAGAGACAATCTTGCACAATGGAGTAAATTTCTTTGTCGTAAGTAGGGTACTTACGGACAACATTTGATAGTGTCTCACTATGATAGGCCACGGGGTGGTCGTGCTGAGTGAGAATGACACCCACAACATGGTCTAAAGAATATGTCTCGATCTCAAAGGGTTGTTGCAGGTCTGGTAGTGAAAGTACTGGGGCTGAGCACAAGTGTTGCTTCAAATCACCGAACACTTGTTGTTGGGACCGGCCCCACGCAATTTTTTCCTTACCACCACCCCTGGTTATTTGGCTGAGGGCCCATACAATATGGGAGAATCCCAACACGAAACTATAGTAGAAATTGGCAAGGACCAAGAAGCTTCGAAGCTCAGTGAGTGTGGTTGGGGTTGGCCAGTCACGGATGACTTGGATCTTGGCTGGATCCACATGTATGCCATGTTGATCAACGATGTAGCCCAGGTAATGGACCCTGTCCATGTCGAAGGAGCATTTTTTCAAGTTGGCGTATAGCTTGTGCTGCCACAGGGTGTGCAAAACCTGTTGAATATACTGCAAGTGTTCGGCCCAAGTCTCGCTGTAAATGAGAATGTCATCCAGATACACCACTACAAAAGTATTGGTCAATGGTCGTAGGATATCGTCCATAATCCTCTTGAAAGTGGCTGGAGCATTTGTCAAACCAAAGGGCATGACCAAGCATTCAAAAAGTCCTTCCTTTGACTTGAAGGCGATCTTCCATATGTATGTTTGTTCTATCGGGACCTGGTGGTAGCCAGAGTTCATATCAATCTTACTGAATTATTTGGCCCCCATGAGTTGATCAAGGAGATCATCGATACTGGGAATCGGGTACCGGTTTCTGACTGTAATTTTATTCAGAGCCCGATAATCAATGCAGAGTCACCAGGTTCCATATTTCTTGTATACCAGCACTATTGGGCTCTCACAAGGTAATGAGATGGGACGGATGTGCCCCTTGTGGAGTAGTTCTTGGATTTGTCACTTGATCTCCTCATTCTCTAACAGAGAGTGACAATAGATTGTCCCATTGGGAAGCTTTGTGTCGGTCAGATCGACGAGGTGCTTGACCTGGCAGTGCAGAGGTACCTTGATAGGTGAGGAGAGGATATCTGAGTATTCTTCCACAAACTTATCTACTTGCTTCTTCTATGTGGAGAGGTCAGCCGCAGAGACCCTGGATGTGGTTGTGATCTTTCTCTCATTCTGACAGCGAATCACGAAGAAGACAAACTTCCCCATCTGAGAGATGACCTTCTTGCATTGCTTAGCAGAGATCAAGGAAATATCACTAGGTGGGACTCCCTCAGGTATCCTATACAATTTCCTGTTCAAAGTAATAATAACACTACGAGGCCTAGACTCATATACAACATGAAGTTTCTATAAATAAGGTTGGCCCAAAAGAACATCACAAATTTCGAGAGGAGAAACATCACACAATACCTTGTCTTTGAAGGGCTTGATGTCGTACGACAGTCAACACTGCTGGCTGATGCAGAGATCGCTTCCTTGGCGGAGCCATCCAATGGTGTAGGGTTGTGGATGAGGTGTTTTCGGTAGGGAAAACCACTTGACGAACTTTGTTGAGATGAGGTTCTTCTAGCTACCACTATCAACAATGAAGTGCAACGGGGTTCCTTTTACCCACATCTATGAATGGAAGAGGTGCTCTCCTTCTTCTTGCTCATCTGGTTCACCAGGCTGAAGCTTGGTGGTAGCAATGGTGGCATTGGGTTCTGCATCAATGATCCGTCTTCCCCTTTCTGGTTCTGAATCAGAGTCATAACTCACATCTGATTTAGAGGCTTTCACTTCGGCCACCAACTACTTCTTTGAGCGGCAGTTAGCAGTGTTATGACAAGGGCTCTTATGGAAGTCGCACCACTTCTCGGTGTCTTTGTTTGTCTTTCCTATGTCCTTCTTTAATTGCATCTTGGACTGGTTGTCCTGATATTGTCCATCTTTTCTCTATCTTTTGTTTTGTGGGTTGGGGCCGCCCTTTCTTGGCTTTTGTTGTGAGGGGTTCCCAGGCCCAAATTGCTGCATCTTTTGTTTGAGATTTTGCTCAATTTTGATGGCATATCGGTAGGCTGCGCCCAAGGATGAGATGTCCATAAATTCCATTTCGGTCTGGATGTATCTATGCAGAGCACCGCGATACTTAAGCAACAAATGTTGCTCTAGATATTTGATACCCGGCTTGGTACGCAGTGTATGGAAGATATTTGTTAAATCTGGCACTGCTTGGTCTCTTTCTTGCCGCAGTGTGGTCCATTTGGTATACAAGTCGTCATAAATTTTGACAGGGTAGTATTGTTCCTTAATAACATCCCTGAAGGACTCTCAGGTGGTTGTGACTGTAAATAACAAGGGTTCCTCTGTTTCCTTTTTCTCGCGAAAATTTTCCCACCAATATTTGACATGGGGAACGACTTTGAGGAGCGCAAAAGTAATCTTTTCTCTATTCGAAAAGTTATGGACATAAAAATAACCTTCTAGGAGATTCAACCACTTGTCTACAACATCTGCGCCTATCTGACCTTCAAATATAGGAATATAGAAGTTTATTTGTACCTTGAAGGGGGCGACACCTCCGCTCTAAGAAGATGCGTCGCCTGCTGGTAGCCGCTGAATGATTTGCGCGAAACTATCCATCATTTCATTCCTCTGTTGGATGAGGGATTCCTCAAGCAACATTTTGAAAGGATCTCCTATCCCGTCACATTTATTTTCTCCTGCCATGAGAGGTCGCTTGGGCGTGCGAGAGATTTTGCCCTCAAGAGAAACAACCTCGAGACCTAACTCTTTGTACTCAGACCTCATTGGGGACATGCATTAAGACGACAAGGAGAAGATTGCTCTGATACCACTGATCTGGATTTTATGAGCAGAACGAAATGACTACAGACTATTAACAGGTGATTAACAAAAAATAACAGAGATATAATAAAACTAGTTTTCTACTCAATAAGGAAATAAGTTGAAACTGTAAAATGCAACGGAAAACAAGTTTGCTGGAATGGTGGTGACTTATCTCTGAGAAGAGATGTGATGGATGTGCTAATTCGCAAGAAGATGATTACAATGAGTCTCTATAGGCCTTTTCACAATAAATAGGAATGCCCAAAACCCTAGACATCCAAGAACCTAACCCTAGGAGATGAAGCACCAAAAATCATGTGGGCCCTGTTTGGGTAAGTTAGTACATCAACTTTCTGGGGTCGTAACTTTTGCATACGATCTCCGTTTTAGGCGCATGATAGCCCGTTTGAAAGGTATCGTCGGGGATATTCATTTTTGGTTAAACATCAAAGAAACTTCCATGTTTCTGCCCGTTTTCCCCAAAAAACGTCGTTTAGGGCCTCAAAACAGCTCCAGAAGTTTCACGACCCGAAAAACTGCTAAAAATAGTAAATTACCAAAATTGCTAGAAAATTGTTTTGAGCCAGTTGGAAAAGGTGGGTGGCCACCGATATCCACTTGGATCAAAATTTCTCTTCTAACTTTGAGCTATAGATCAAGGAACTGTCAATATTGAGAAGTGTGCCCCTCTTCAAGCGGTTGCAACCTCCAATATTGTCACTAATATGATTAGTAATTCTTCTCCAATGCAAAATTGAATAGAAAATGGCAATCCTTAATCTAATTGTGCATTCGAGTCATGAGGAGCCAACAACAAAGTCAGCGGTTACATTCGAGGATAGAAAATGAGTGATACAAAATAATGTATGAATTTTAATTTTGAAGAATACTATGAGGTTGTAATATTTAAGTACTTGGTTCTAGTGGTTTTGGTGTGTGCATCTTGATGTGGTAATAGTGGTTTTGGTGTGCATCTTGATGGACATAGACATGTTCTTCTTATTATTTCTTTAATTGTAACTCGCAAACTATTTTTTTGAGGAGGCTTGTTTATTTTGGTTGTTTTGTCTTGTAAGATTACATTACTTGAATGTTCATGTGGTATCTTGGTTCAAGTTTCTCTTGTTATTAAATTCAATTCAGTCTTAAGTCTTCCTTTCATATCCATTTAAGTTTTCGGTTTATTAGTGACTTCTTAAGATTTGGCTTTTTCATTTCAATTTTGTTGGTTGCTCATCTCCTTTCTCTTTATTTGGTTAACTCTTTAGTTTAGGTAGCTTTGCATCTTGACCTCATCATGGTTGCAGTTTTGGGATCCAAATATTGCATTCCCTTTGTTTTTACACAATTCACCTTTTTTGGGCAACCTTAATCCTTATCATAGTGTTTCTTAACCTTGATGTGGCTTAATTTTCTCTTCATGTAGTTGATGATAAAGGTAATGGGACATGCATTCTTTAATGGGTTGATGATGTGGAATTTTTGTCTCTTTGTGCCCAACGAGATAGTTGCAAGGGTTATTTAGACACAAAACAAGCTCACATGCCTCTTTATTCTCCTCTCGATGTGTCTTTTCTCAATTTTTTTTGGGAGGTCATCTCACCATCCTTCCTTGAATATATTCTTTCATTTGATTAGCACGTACCCTACTCCAATAGATAATAGTGCCTTAGCTTGGGATTCCCTATCGTATGAGTAACTTATTGTTGCAATCTATTAAGTACTTGAAGCTAGTGCAAATGGTCTTGTCTCTTCTCTGGGTTCAACAAATAATTAAAGCCAATGTTGTCTTGTATATCATCCAAATCTTGAGTCTTAGAGTTTTTAAATTAGATTAGTGTTCTCCTTTGGGTGGCTTATACATGGTGGGATGGTCTTATTCAAAATCACTACACCTTCACCAACTTGAGATGGACTAAATATTGAGATGGAGATGTGACATCTGCACCAACTATTATAATTTTTGGGAGGTACACCCTTTAATGATTAGGGATATATATGGCACTTCCTTGGCCATATCATCTCACTCACACCTTTCACGAATATTTGAGGGATTTCCTAGTGTTAAATATGGCAAGGTTGTCATGCCCAAGGAAGGAACAAAGGCACAAGTGGCTTCCTCTTCTTGTGAAAAATAATGATAATATTCCCACACTAGAATTTGTAATCTAGGACATTGAGAAACCCCCCAAGTTGGGAAATTATGGATGGGATATAATAGTTTTATAGGTAGAGCCAAATGATACAAGTTGGTTCCTAACAATTTTTTTAATCACCCTTGTTATTACAAGAGGAATGGTTAAATTAATTGATCATTTAAATATAAAACCAAGAAACATAAGTCTTTTTGAGATACCATGCACTATATGTATAGGACTCTAGTCTCTTATAAAACTAGTTTCTATAATGGTTCTATAGAAAAAATTGCATTTCCAATCTAAGAATAGAAATTGCATTCATATTTTGTTGACATCAAATTAGAGAATCAAGTCACACTTGTGAATTTAATAGAAACTCATGTGTAATTAAAATTCGCACTTGCATATTAAAAGGAAATTACACACTTGCATAATAGGGATCATGTCTAAAATGGCACTATAGTAATTCTATCTTAGTTGTCACTATTAGCCAAATACAAGATCTCACCAATATAATTCTGAACATAAAAATATAATCACATCATCACACTTAAATCATATAAACAATCACACGAAAAAAATAAACAACAATGATACTTCTCAATATGTTGAGTGGGACCTACCTCACAGAATATAGGTCTTGGAATTAAGATATAGTAGAACTAAATGGAAATGCACAATTTACTTAGTACTCACAAGAGCATATGGAAAATATTAAGTTGGAACTCTTTAGATTAGAAAAAATCTTCAAGATATCAAGAAATTTGTCTCTAAATCAGCAACCCCTGATCCAGGTTGATATTGGTGGCCACCCACCTCTTCCACTAACTCAACATAGTTCTCCATATTGGTATCTTTATTATGATTTTTTAAGATTTTCTAGGTCCTAAACTTTTGAGGCCCTAAACGTCGTCTTCAAGGAAATTCCATGGCTTGGGTTACATTTTGACACACCCATGTCGTATTGCAATATTGTAGTCCTTATCTAGAGCTTTCCAGTGCGATATTATATGCACCATATAGAGATTGTATGCAAAAGTTGTGCCCATGGGAAGTTGATGTAGAAACTAACCACCTCAGGCCCAAAAACACATTTTTGGCACTTCACCTCCTAGGGTTAGGGTTTTGGACCTTTTGGCTCTTGATTTATGTTAAAAGGCCATCGTTTCATCCTCTTGTATTATATTTTGTGAATGAATGTAGCTGACATCTCTCTCTCTCTCTCTCTCTCTCTCTCTCTCTCTCTCTCTCTCTCTCTCTATTCAGACATCAACTGCCATCATTCTATCCAGTTTGTGTTGTACATTATTCTATTATTTTATTCATTAAAATAAGTTGGGTTTTCACTGTATTACTATGCTCTCTGCTATATTATTCTGTGTGTATCATTCCATATACAATACATATTAGTGGTATCAAAGCAATATGATCCTTGTTATTTCTTAGTTCATGTCCCCGATGAGGTTAGGGTATAGAGAGTTTGATCTTGAGCTAGTTTCACTAGGAGACAACCACTCTTTCCAACCTAAGTGGCATCCCATGGAAGGTGAAAGGACATATGACAAAGTAGGATATCCTATCAATATTTTTCTTGAGGAAGTCATCATGTGACAAAGGAACAAGATGATGGACAACTTCACCCAGATCCTTCAACCATTGCTGATGGCAGGCAAAGCACTTTCAATAAGAAATCATTTTGGAGGTGTGGCACCCTTCAAGGTACAATTTAAATTTGATACCCCTTTCTTTGAAGGATAGATAGATGAAAATGCTTTGGAGAAATGGTTAAATTTGTTAGAGGGTTATTTCTCTGTTCAAAAAATTTCCGACATCAAGAATATCACCTTCATGCTCCTTAAATCCCTTGCCCATGTCAAATATTTGTGGGAAAGTTACTGCGAGAGACATAAAGAAGATAAGCCTATAAAATTTAGGACAAGACCCACTTGGGAATCATTTGTTTATGCCCTTAAGGAGGAATTATACCCTGTTGAAAACTATGATAACCAGTACATGACGATATGGACAACTTTGCGTTAGGAGAGAGATCAATTATGTTGAAGTACCCAACATCTTCCATAACTTGCAGTCAAAGCTAGGTATCAAAGACTCAAAGAAACACCCGGTTTTGAGGTACCAAAGTGGCCTACAAAGGTACATCTATTAAGAGATTCATTTCTTGGGAATCTCCTCACTAGGATTCACTTATCAATGTGATATCAAAACCTATCAAAAATTTAAGCAGTGAAATAAGTGGGAGTGTAGGTCTGAAATCTGCCACAAAAAAAGTATGGTAAAGGTGTCCCTAACTCATAGAAGAATGGATAGAGTAGGAGGAGCCAACATTGAGAAAACTAGTCCAAGTCGCAGGTAAAGAAGGGTAATAAGAAGTCGAAGAAGAACACAAGAAAGTGGTGTGAGTTCCACAAAATCCCCTGGAACAACACTGATGAATGTTGCTCAAAAAAATCATTGTTGACCAAGCTCAAAGAAAAAGAGTTGGACCCTAACTTGGACTCTGATTTGGAATAAGATAATGGAAAATAGATCATTAATGCAGAACGTAGTGCTACCATCACAACCATACAGATCCAACTAGAAAATTAAACAGATCTTGTTGAGCCTCAGTTTCAACATGTTTTCAATAACCATTTACCCTATTATCTTATAATTTGTCCTTTATCCTTCACTCATTTATCCCTTTCGTTACTATATATCATCATACATTATCCACTTTCACACCATGCAAGCTTCATGAGACATGCGAGCACTAATATGGTTGATTTCCCATGTTTTGATGGTTACTTAGAATGGATATTTTATTTTCTTAACTTGATTGTAAGAGTTGTAGCAGATTTTGGTACTCTCCATAAATTCAATAGCACCCTTGCTATCAGATTTCTTGTAGCAGTTGTTTTCAAAGACATTTTTTCCACATCATTTGCAAACAAATGAAGATGAATATGGAAATTCCAAGACATGGGTTTTGTGCAGAATATGGTCATTTAGGTGACACATGGGCATATTTATCGAAAAACAAAAAACAATGGATGTATGGGTGTGATTTCAAAACATATTTATTATGTCATCTACA